>VZRU01016787.1:1088921-1188183 GCA_013398155.1 Pedionomus torquatus | reverse complement strand
CCCCAAAAAAAAAAAAAAAAAAAAAGAATATTTCTCCTTCCTATGTGATAAGTAGAAATTTAAGACATTGGAGTGAATGCAGGCATTTGGTTCAGATGCTTGCTTGGGTGAGAATCACTGAAGTTTTGTACTCCACTGACCAACTGCAAACTTGGTTCATTATTTTTTTTTACATTATTTTTATTCTGCAGTTCTATTACCAGAACCCTGAGTCATTTACTAAATAGGCTCCAACATGGAATGAACCAGACTTATGACTTCAAGCCATGCCTGGTTCCTTCACTATGCTTCAACTATTTTATATTCAGAATGCAAATTCTTTTGGTTAGAGCTGTATAATTCCAGATGTTATTCCCAAACCTGTAAATCAAAAGACACCAACTTTTCAGGGTTCCTGTTAAAGTCGGGATGCCCGTGGATGTGAGTTAATGCATGTCTGTTGGTTCTTTTTTTGCCAGATTTGGGCTACAATTTGAAGCAGGGGTGATGATCTGCAGAACCCATCTCATATTAATACTCCTGCTTCATATAATTGATAGTGTCAGTTCTTTCTATGAAGTTGGAAGATTCTTTTTTAGCTCTACCTTTGAGGTATTTGGGAATTTATTTGAATAGGATGGTGAGCCTCAGATACAGGAGAAATAAATATGTGATCATATGATCAGAATCTGCATCATGAGCAAGAGGTGACATAACGTTCTAGGATTAATTTCTGAGATCTCTCCCTCTGACTTTTTTTTTTTTTCTTTTAAAAATAAATGTTATATATCCAGACAGGCTGATAAAAACTTAGACTGTAATTATAAGCTATTACAGATAAAAGTCCAGTTTTCCATTTAATAAGGCAAATTTTCTTGGGCAAATTTTTCAACAACACAGAAACCTTTTATATCATACTTTTTTTTTCACTGGCTTTTGTATGAAAAACACTCTTAATGCAAGTAGGAATGACTCTTTGGTAAACATTTGTTATGCATTCCTCAGATTATACTTTATGGTATAATACTGGGAATAATCTTCCTGGCAGCAAGCATTTTTCAACCCCAGTTCTTCACTATCAGTTTATGGCTGTCTTTCTAAACTAACATGTTTGTTGTATAGTAAACAGGGAAATATATGTTTAAGTACTCATTGTTGGCAGATGCTGCTGATATGGTGGCTTTTTGTGACATTGTATCTTCTCATTATTGTGGAAGGTTTGTTTTGTGTTTTTGATTGGTTTTTTATTTGTTTTGGTTTTAATTAGCATCTCAAGAAATTCTCAGCTGTTCTTCTTTTGTATTCTGTGGAAAAAAACTTACCTGAGTGCCAGACACCCATTACTACAGTGGTGTTCTTCGGCTCATTGGCCATCGTTTCATTGAAGAGATGCATTGTAATAGGCTGAAATAAGAGCAAAAGGATGAGAATTGCCTGGGTTGCGATGTTCTATTGCAACCCCCAGCATATTCCCTTCCTCTCTCCCTCCAATGAACTACAGAGCAATGGCTGGTTCTTGGAATACTTCCCATGCTCAGAATAGATTTCTCTGGGAACACTAATGAATTAAGGAGTCCTACAACAATCTCACATATTGGATGGAATGCATTTTCTACATTTTCTACATGGAGAACAAGGAGACAAAAGAGGCATTGACTTGTAAATCAATCTAGATAAGCTATCCTCAGAGATACTTTGCTGAAAGTAAATATTTGTCTTTACTTTGCTTCTACATTATGGAAGTATTGGTGGTTCTGTGCAGCCCCTGGCTTAAAATGTGAGTTCAGGGCTGTGGTAATTTATAGTTGTCTGCAATGAAGCCCTATAGGACTGAAATTATTTACAAAGTCTCACCGACTGTTGTGTTTCCTACATATGGAATAGATAATACCTGGGCTGTCACTAAACTGGTTGGGGAGACATCCACATTTGTGGATGCAGGCTGATTTCAGTGTTTAAAACATGGATTTACTTTGTATAAAGGAGATAGAAAATGTCATTGGAGTAGCTTATTCACAAAAAAGCAAAGCAAGATGCCTAATGTAAAGAGTTTCCACTTCGTTCTCGGTAGAATAGGGCTATTCCCCACATCATGGATCTCTCATAGATCAGCAGGAACGTGCTAAGCCTGATTTGGGTGGATATGATGGGAAGAAATGATAGCAAGAATGTAGTGATCTGTATATATGAAGTGATCTGTATATATAAAGTCAAACCATTTGATTAATATAGAATGAAGGCAGTAGGGACTTGCAGGTTAAATTGCCCTTTTCCCCAGGTTCTGTCCGCTTTCAGTGAGTGGTGCAATAAACTTCAAATGTCTGGATTCTGCTCTATGGTACATGCTTGTCCTTTTCCCAGCCTTTGTAGGATATTTGCAGTTACTATTTGTTGTTACTCGTATTAATTACCAATCATCTCTAGTTATCTGTTTTGTTCTCCTAGCGCTATCTGACAAAAATCACATCCAGATTTGCCTAATGATTTTATATTAGGATTAGAACTCTCTTTTTATGCCTGGGGCAGTCAGCAAAGAACAGGATCTCTCTGGATTATCTGAGTGACTGAGAATCACTTTCTTATTACAGACTAATCTACTATGCTGGAATCTCAGTATACTCAGTTTTACTACCACTGCTTTATGTAGTAGTTGGCAGGAGCATTAACTCAGCTGTTGCCACTTAGAGATTTGCCACATTGACAAAGGCAATAATTCAGTACTAGGAGCAGAGCTCAGCTATGAGACAGTGCAGGAGGAGAAGGCTAGGAAGGATGAAGGAGATGCTGAAGATCCTTCATAGAAGATAGGAAAGGTGAACAGCTGGATACAGAAACTATGATTTCTTATGGCACTCATGAACTATCCCAGAAAAAAAACAGCTTTAAAATTCACAATGTTTAGCATTAAACATTCTTGTTAGTTCAGGGGTAAGTAGCATTTTTATAATGTTACGGATTTCAACTGACTTGTAGCATACAGTCTATTATGGAAATACCATTCCACCTTTTTAGAATAAAAGGTTGTTGTGTAACATGTATAGTTTTCTTCAGGTAAAAAATTGAAGGCCACCTTTTTCTGTTCTGTATTTTTACTATCCAGAATCTTCATGTGAGACCCAAACTTGGATGTCTCTAATTTTGGGAAGAAAATAATGCATTAAAACAACATTGATTCTTTCCTCAAAAAATGAAGGACAAATTTAACATGGGTTTAGAGCTCACTTAATAAATAAAGTTAGGTTTTTAGAATGTTTTAGAACATCATACAGTAACATCAGACAGGTTTGAAATTGGCATAGGAAATGGATTTTTCTTCAGCTTGGAAGCTATTGCTAACAGATGTAGTGACCTTTAGGTTAATATATCTGCTTATTTGAGAGCCTATATTTCTAACACTTGTACTGTAAAAAAAAAAAAAGTTTATTTGATAGTGGATTAACTCAAATGATGACTTGGATATGGGGAATTTTGTTGTTCTATTTTTATGTATTCTAATACCCCCAAAAAGTTGTATAATGGCTATGAGAAAAAATAATTTTCTTGGAGAGAAATGTAATTCACGTATATAGTAATGGTGTATTGATGAGTTCTGCAGGGTTACTAGCATTAGTGAATATCCTTAAACCTGTAAGTTTTTTGCAAGCTTGGCCACTCAAAAGCAGTTGAAAATTTTAACGATGTCTTAAAATGCATGGTCATCAACAAGATAGAGGGTGTATCAGACATGATTTAGTGCTTTGGAAATGTCAAATAACGCTGATGCCTTACAACAATACCAATGTTTTAATTTCTGTGGCATTTTAAAGAAGTTAACTTTGCAATTTTATTGCAGGACTTAATGTGCAATTGTTAAAACATCATCAAACTGATTGCTTTATTTGATTTAAAATGTCATATTCCGTATGGTGACTTTTGCTCATTAACATTAAACTCAGGGAACCGTATGTTAAAACAGTCCTGTCTATCGAATGAATACACTCAGTTAAATAATATAAGCAGAAAAAAAGGGAGACTTTCTACTAGGCATTTTTATTTCCATTTTAAAAATCCTCTAAAATTCATTAGGACAAACCTAATCCTGCAAATGGTAAATCATTCTATTTATAGATTGCATGGCATTTTGATATTAAAATGCATAAAATCTGCCAATAGTTTAGAAATGAGGCATCAGCAAAGAGGATTATTGGTCTACCTAAATAATAATACAACCATTAAGAGGATAACATTTTCCAATTGCAATTACATGCCTTAATTTTAAAGAAGCTATCATTTACAATAATTTGGCAGATTCAGTCCGTGTTTCTTTCACAAATTTATTTCTTCATTATGCCTCAAAACAAATTTATGGTGCATTTATGTTTGTGAAGATAATTTGCTTAGTTTATTGTGAATGGAAATCAGTAATTACATACAATCTCATTTTCTACAGACATAAAGTTAATTCATGGTAGTAATTTTACACAGAATATTAGCCTGTGTTAGTTATGATGTTACTGTAGCAAATGCTCTATTACAGTATAATTTCCTTGGACTTGGTGGAAAGGAAATACTGACTTAGTAAATAACACTTAAGTCATTGATTTTGTGATAATTTGGGGTGATTCTGAAAATCTATTAATGATTATGGGGAAAAGCCTTATCTGGCTCTAGAATCAGAACCTCTTTTGTGAGTGGAGAATGGAAGCTTATTAAAGGAAAAACAAACACTTCAACAAGTCTAGCAGCATATATGCTCAACCAGATGCTGAAAGTAAGTCTTTGATGCTGCTGAATGTAATATGTCCAGTTCTCCAAGGAATTTGAATGGAATCCCTGGTTTTAGAGATCTAAAAATGGACAAAGCTAAATAAGAAGTCTAGAGGCAGCAATTCTGTATTAACATTCAAGACAATGTTTTTTTTATAACCAGTCTTTTCAGACACCTGATATCTGAGACTAAACTTTTTATGGCAGGAATTAAAGGAACATGTTTTAAAAATAAGAGGAAAAAAGAGATACTGTGTCTTGCTCATACCTTTTCGTTGGATCTTTGCCCAGAAGCACGGGTAGTAGTTCAACATACACCTAAATGTTTTGTTCTGGGCATTCTGATTTACCATGCAGCGCTATAGTTCTTTGAGGGAGACTCCACTTGAGGAGTGTGAGAGAAAAACAAGTTACTTATTTTCTCCCCCATTCATCCCAACCCAATATAAATTTTTGAAGCAGAAACATTTTTCAAGACGGGGAAACCAACAAAGGAATTATCAACACTTTATCTGGTACCATTGTAGAGCTATGTACGTTCAAGGTCTGGTCTTCAAATGTCCCAGTATCCAATAGCGAAATTTTGTTGTCCTGTGGAGTGATACAGCCAAGGTGTCATCTTCCTGCTTTGTCTTGCCGTACACTGAAGAAAATATTTCATTAAGCTGCTATAGGAATTATAACTACCTTCTTTTTGTGAAAGAGTTAAATAAGGATAATTTGCTGTTTGGAGTTAAGGTTCTTGGGGATTAGGTAGTACTAAGTAACCATAGTCTTCCAAATATGATGCTACAAGAAAGCTTGTGTACTCTCAGCTGAACAGAAGGAACACAAATCTGTCATTAGCCTTTATATCACAAAATGTATAAAAATGTTATACCCTGTGAAATATCTGCCATCTCATTAAAAGTAAATGGCAAACTCTGGATGTTTAGGATAAGACTATTACCAGTGTTCATGCCGTTAAGAATGAATTAGTTGTGGGATTATGAAAAGAATCTTTGATCTCAAGGACTATTGTAAGTATTGCTTTATGTAATCCATAAACTGCTATCACATAGGATTTATGGAAGTATTTAAACATTTAGACTGAACTTGCATTTAAAAGAAAAGCATATGGAGCTCTAGTGGCATTTGAAAAAGTTGTTGTTCAGGTGCAGTTGATGTCATACAATATTTCTGACCTAAAGTAATGCTATCAGAAATGACAGATTCCAAGGTCAGTAGTTTCCAAAGTGAGGAGTTTGAAGTATTTTTTTAATCTGCACTAGTTCTTAAATATTCAGCTTAAGACTTGTACCTGATTTTAGGAGGCCACACTCCCCTTGCAAAGTTAGATGAAAACCTAATGAAAGAAGCAGTCAGAGCAGCATCATTGGAGATACGTGGCTGAAGGGGCTGAATTTCATAAATTTAAAATAAGCAGGTGATTAGCTACCCTACCCTATATTGTCTTAGTTAATCATTAAGACTTGCATTTTCCCTTATTCTTTCCTTTACCAAAGATGGGGAGGGCAGAGGGGTATTTAGATGAAGTATGCGTTTATAACTTGAACAGCAGTTGAATTCCAGAGTGAATTCCAGACATACACAACTGAGAGGTCACTTCTGACATAAACTGCTACCAGGCTACAGCTGTACAGATGGTTGGGTGGGAATTCCGTACATATATGTTAAGCATGTAAAAAACCATGAATATTTCTGTAAGAGGATATGCACAAAATAATTCTTGTAGCTTCATATTTGGGCAAGTGTTAAAGGGTAAGAAGCTTCTATTAAGACTTGGCAAAACCCGTGAAACATCAACAAATATTGCTCCCTTTAAAGGAAGTTTAAAAAAAATTGCATGGGTTTTTTTGATCAGCATGCAATGAATTCACTTTTGAAAGACTTAAGTTCTATTTTTAGCTAAGAACTTGAGTGTTTTCACTTTGAGATAGTAGGTTTTGTTTTCTTCTTTTCTTTTCCCTTCCTGGTCTTGCATTTTTTTGTGTATCGTATATAAGACAGTTTCATGGCAGAGATAGTCCTGTAATAGGTTCATGCTGTTGCTATCTGACTCATTGATTTTGTTTGGAATTTCTAAGTGCTCCTGAAATACAAATTATTAAGAACAATCGTTATATTCTGTATCTGTGCATTCTTTTCCAGTAAGTTCTTAAAACCTTTAAATCATGTACGAATATGCATATCACTGAGCACAAAGAAGTTAAATCTGCTTTAGCAGCAGAAATAAATAGTACCAGTAACCAGCCTCCTTAATAACCTTGCATTTGGGCACAGCATAAAACTGAATATGAAATGACACTTTTGGAGAAGTTGTTGACTTATTTTATAAAATAACAAATTAGCAGAAGCAGCAAGTTTTCATTGTGTTGTGTGTTGTCTTCTGTGTCTACTCTTTGTGCTTAGAATTTTAAAGTTTATATGGGAGAGTTGAATGCTTAAAGGAAATACCTTTCAATGAATTGTGTTCCAGACCAATTGCTGTGGAAGTGTTAAACGTGACAATTAAAATAGTGAATATCTAGCTTGGTAGAATCAAACAGAAGTCTTCAAACAAACAAAACCCACAGCTCCCTCAAAATCCAACAACCCTGTATTAGAAAAATTGTCTTGGAAGAATTTGTGTATGTAAGTATAAAAAAGTATACTGAGATATTTTTTTCAGATTTCCGAGGAGTTTTGTGTTTTGCCAGTAGAAATGAATTCCACAGTGTACCATCTTCTGCTTCATTTCTAGGGGAAATACTGTGGTGGCAGGTGTCAATCTGTTTCTTAAATCTTCACAGTCAGTGGCCTCTTTTTCATCCAGACTCATATATTGCTGCATATTCAGGGCTTTTAAGATGTAAGGTTGTCTTTTGAAAGGTATTTCGTGTATGTAAGTATATATACATTTAGTAAAAAGATAGTTAAAACATTATGTAAATCAGAATATCTCAAGGGAAAGATGAAAGTAATGGGAGACAACATGTCATTCCAGAAAAACTTTTGTTTGAAGAAATACTTTTATTATTAGTTCAAAATTAACTCGGGAGTATTACTTTGAAGAAAGGCTACATGGACTTTGAAACAGTACAGTAGTGCATCAAAACAGTTACAGTAACGGGTTGTGTGTAAACGGACTTGAACGGAGTTAGCTCCTGCTAATAAAATAGATCTTTCAAATACAGTGATAATGCTTTTAACAGTTACAGAATTGACTTCTTATAACTCAAAAATAGTTCAAGAGAAACAAAATGAGACTTAGTCCACCACTGCAGTGATCAAAAGATGTAACGTTCTGAAGCATTCATTTCACCTTCTGAAAAAAAGGTGAGGAAAACCTCTGTGGAATGATGGAAATGAAATTTTCAGGCTATTAACAACTTTAAAAATGGAATCATGATATAAAGCTCATTTCCTCGTGCTTCTCATTTTCAAATAAAGTACTGCTATTTCTATTCAGGTAGGAGGGTTTTTTAGGAAATGGTTTGGAATGAGCAAACTACCGTTTAGCTGGGAATCTCAATGGATGCAGCTTCTTATATCCCTGTTTCTACTGTTGCTATAAAACAGCTGTTACTTTCTGATGCCACCTGAACTTTTCCAAACTAGAAGGAACTGGAAATACTCCACTGAGCCATTACTGGGCTGATTCCAAAGTTATTGAACTTGCTGGAGTTTTCTCATCTATTTCATTTCCTTGTTGTCTGTTGAGGTTAGTCTCATTTGTTAGCAAGCTGTGCTGTATTGCTGTAGTACCTGGTAACCTTAGTCATGGATCAATGTGCTGAACAATGAGCAATCAGGAACAAATGGATGGGCTGTGCCAAAAGAGTTTAAAATCCAAGTGCTTAAAATGCATAACTTAGCTGGTGTTAAATGTGTCCTACAGAAAATACTACATGGCAAAGCTGGACAGATTAATGACAGAGAAATTCCTGTTGTACACAGAAGCCACATCTCTCTTCAGGAGTCCCATGAATCATAGAATCATATGTATCTCACAAATGGTTGCAGTCTGAGAAAGTCTGGAGAAAGCAACGTTTTCTGCGTGCCCTCTTCTTATCTTCTTTTGAGAGGCTTTGTCCTAACTGGATCTTTCGTTTGACCTGGTACAGTTGTGTTCTTGTGTTGCTTTCCTTGGACAGTATTCTGTAATGAAGTCATTCACAAAGGTAATGTTTTTTGATGTAGTGAATCAGAGAACTGCAGAAAAAGACAAAATCATTCCTGTTAGTTCAAAGAGTAGTTATGTCAAAAGAACAGCTTCAGCTTCAGGTACACAGAAGTCTTGCTGCCTCACAGCCACTTCAGCTTTCATTAGTTTATTGATTGCTTCCAACTGTTGCAGGAACAGTTTTGGACTGGAGGCTCAGGAACTGTGAAATGGCTGTTTGATTGCTAACAATTTAGGAATTCTGGTGGCTAGCAGGATGAGCAACCCTAATGTTGAGTTGTTTTGCTACATTATTCAGGGGGGAAGGGAGGATGAATATGTACAGACGTTGGCCTCAAACACATTTAGGAAGGAGCCAGCATACCAAAATAGAACAACTCTGCGTGTTACTGGAGCCATTTAGCTGCTCTGAGATAAAATAATTGAATGCAGAGTACAGTACTGGCATCAGGGGTGAACCTGACTCACACATACTTCATTAAGACCTAGAATATTTTGGTAGGAGGTTGTGAACCAGAAGGTGAATGTAGGCTTGGATCTTCTGCACCAACAGTTAAGCTACTGTACCACTGCTGTTTTTAGGCCTTGTTAGTCTTCTCCAGTGAGGGGTTAGCTATATGGTTACCTTACCAACAAATAGAAACCCATGCATGACAAGGCTGAGTGTGTGTAGTGTTGGAATGTCCTAGCAGCTGTGCGTTGCCAGAATTTAGCTTATGCTTTTGCCTGTCAATCAAAACATTTTACTGTTATCCAGCAGAATCTTGCAGTTTGTGTCTGTGGCACAATGCCCTGCTGTGTAGATTCCCACGCTACCTGTAAAGGAGCTGAAGCACCAGAGCCAGTGTTTCTGCACTAGAAAAGTGTTTTGCCCAGGCAAAATTCAAACAAGCTAAAGAACAAGCTCAGGTGTGTCTCTTCAAGGCAAGGCAGTATACTTTATCAACAGTCTCTAAGGGGCTTAATTGCTCTCAGGATTAGAAAGGGAATTTGCAAATGATAGAGGAATGTAAATGTTGAAGTTTGGAACTTTGGCACCCAAATGCTGTCTTCTCAATCTGGTCTGTTAACGTGAGCCTATCTGAGTGGCAGCTTCTTAACTGCTGTTACGGATCTGTTACTGGTTTTCCTTCTTTTATGATAGCTGCAGATTTTCGTGTAACATGTAGAGATTTCCTGCAAGTCACAGTCGGGCTTTAAAATTAGGAAAATATAAAATTTTTTTTCTTTTTCTGTGGCTCAATAAGGTTGGGTTTTTTTTTTCTGTTTAAGTCTATTCTGTAGGTCAAAATCTTGCTAAAGGTAGTAAACTCTCTGACTTGCAAATTTCAGGCTAGACATTAGCAAGAGTAAACTGTTACATCTCCTGTTTTAAGTGGGTAAAAGATACTGTAGGTCTGTGTGCCAGGTTTTACTTTAGGAGTTTGTGAAATGAGGAGTTTGGAACAGCAAACCCAGTCTGATTTGCGAGGGTTTCTAAATTTTACTCTTCCTGCCCCTGTTGTTACAGTTTACTTAGGTTAGTTAAGTGTTGGTCATGGATCTCTTCCAATCTACACGCCTGCCTTTCCCTTACAAGTACATGTGCAAGAGCTCATATTGTAGTTTAGGATTATTCCCATCCCACCTCGTGCAAATGGTGTGTAATAACTTTGTGCTAGCCTGAGAGTTACAGGCAGCCTTGTCATAAATACTTTAGACTTTGCTACACTGGTTAGTTGTTTCAGTGAGACTAAAGTGAGTCTCTAATGGCTGATACAGCCCTTATTATGTGATCCTGATTTCTCTACAGAATATAAACATGTTTCCTAATTAGGACTAAGACTGTGAATAGGCCATTATCCTTCAGATTTCCAAGAGTCTATTCTGCTGGAGAATAATAAAGGGGTACTTTGAAACAGGTATGAACAAGTGAATATAGAACAGTATATTAAATAGCCCATAGCAAAGTGCTAAATAAATATGAGCAGATAAATTCTAGGTTATGCTGAAAACTGTAGCATTGGGTGTTGATGGCAGTGCATGAACGAGACAATTTTGGGAGCTGCTGGGCTAGTGATTATGGAAGGCCCAAGCTTGACTCTGTTGTACAGTCAGCATTCTCACAGACTGATGCTGTGATCCCAGGCAAGTCCTCTCTGATCCTCCTTACTTGTGTTATAAACTCTTGGAGGTGGGGATTGCCTACCAGGATGTAATTAGACATTGTACAAGCTTAGTCTCTACTGGATATATCCTGTTTGCAATGCATGTCACAATTTAATAATGGTCTTGGCTGCATGTGTCCTCTGCCCTAGAGAACCAGTCTGTCCATCGTAACCTCAGGGATGAATTAACATGTACACTTACGTTTTATAGTGTGTTTTTTCTTTCAAGCCTGTATGCTGTTTACACAGCAGAACTGCGTGCCTGTTAGAGTGTGCCCTTTAGCTATTACTTGTGTGTGGGAGTGTCCTTGGTGGTTGTTCTCAGATGAGATTTACATTAGGAGAGATTTCGATTAGATACTAGGAAGATATTATTTTGTGAGGGTGGTGAGACAGTAGAACAGGTTGTCTAGAGAAGCTGTGGCTGTCCCATCCCTGGAGGTGTTCAAGACAGGTTGGATGGAGTTTGAGCAGCCTGGTCTAGTGGAAGGTGTCCCATGCTGTGGCAGGGGGGTTGGCATTAGATGGTCTTTAAGGTCCCTTCCAACCCAAACTATTCTATGATTCTATGAGATGGAGAATGAGTTTTTCAGTGACAATCTGTGCACCAGACTGGGGATCTCTATTTTGTGTGGTGCACCAAAGGCATCCAGAATATCTGAAGAAACATACTTTGACAGTATCAGTATAAGAAATCTGAAGTTCTACCTATGTTTTACTTTTTAGGTTTCTAAATACTTAAATATTGAGGGGAAGAATAAAGAATATCAAGGCAAAAGTGTTTAGCCCATTATGACTTGCCCTCTGCTCTGTCTGGATATATAGAAACATTAGGATGATACTAGATATGTCAACTTATATAGTGTAAAGAGTGAGTATTCATCTGATCTTTATTTGTGCTGCTGGAAACTTTTTGAAGACTACCTCACTGCTTCATGTGTACAGAGACGGATCTTCTTTGGGAGCCTCAGTCTTGGCACAGAGTTTACAAACCTTCTGCCTGAAGATTGGGAGCCTTCAGTCTCCAGCACACTGCACTAATGTTGCTATTTACTGTAATACACAAGGAGCCAAAAGACTCCTGTCTCAGTATAGTAAAATCTGCTGTCTCTGTAACACACGGTATTGATACAAAACACACAATAAATGTCTTCATCCCCTTCATTCCATTTTGAAGGAATCTCTGCCAAAGAATAAGGCATGGTTTTTAATATTTTCCCCTCTTGTTTTGGAATCACATCATTGATGCCAACATCTTTCTGCAGTATCAGAGATTCATTTGTTTTAGTGGGAATAGAATATGTGCAGATGTTCAGAGGAATTCACACTCACATTTTCACTGAAGCACTTGTACCTCTCAGGTCTTTTAAATGAGTTTGGCCCACTTACATACCAGCAAAAAAAATCTGTATAAAGCTTGTTTTATAAGGTTNTTGTTGGTTTTTTTTTTTTTTAGGTTTTTTTTTTTTTTTTTTTTAATGTATTTTTTTTGCCTTTTTTTTTTTTTTTTTACTATTTCTTTTAGCAGAAAAGTGGTTTTATAAGGGAATATCCTGCTTGACAGTCTTTCAGAAGCTCTAAGTATTCTTTTGGAAAAAGCGGAATAACAACACAGTGTTCAGACTTTTGGCATGAAAATTTGATGCCATATACTTCAAGGCAAATGAAGATAAACAAAGACAAACAATCCAGGCAAAAGCTATCCTTTCTATTGCATTAGTAGAAAAACACAGGCTCAGCTTGTACTCTGAGACCAGACAAACTTGCATTGTCGTTGCTGTTAATATTGGTGGCACTTTGTTAGTCCCTGGTCTGCAGTAAAAGCTAAGTGAGATTGCATCTAAGCTGGCATTACTAAGTGGAAGGAAAACCAGGCTAGACTGGAAAAAGAAGAAAGAGTCAAGGAAAAGGGCATAAAGGAGAGGCTGACAGGAATTAATATCTCACATTTCATATTTGAGGCATAACCAAATCTGGCAACATCTGGTAAGCTCAAAATATGTTGAGGATTGGAAAGAAGACTACAGTGTCAGGGATTCATGCTACAATGCTTGCCAAAGTTCATTATTTTTTTTTAATATATCTTTCTGTTATATACTGTGCTTTTCAGATAAATGATGCCTCCCAAAATCTGGAAATTTTTTCACAGTTGGCCAATCAGAATTTATTTTGGTGCTTTTATTATGACCCTCTCTCCCAATTTAGAAAATCTTTCAGCCCATTTGCATTGCAGCCTCAGATTTTAAAAAGTGTCTTTCATTTATCCTGCTTTTCCAAACATAGAACTGAATTTGGCTCAGTCTGAATGTCGTTGATTTGTGTTAACTCTCATAACAATTTGTGTGATAGTGCAAATTAGATAATAGGACTCTTCTGAAGCATAAGCATCTACTCAACAGCTTTGAATGCTGGGCTGCATCCTGCCCACCTGAGCTCAGCGAGGATGTGTACGACTTATGGTGCTTCCTGAAATGGAGAATGCAACTTGAAGGTATCAAACTGCATTATATATGAACCTCCCTACATGAGCAGGATACTTCCCTGAGTGGAGACGTATTGATGGTACAGAGAATAGTAACAGACTCAAAATTCCTAGTGAAATTATTGAGGTGAAACTGTTTATAAGCTTTGTGGAAGTTCTGAGTTGTTTGGTCTGAGATTTATTTGCAAGGTGAAATATTGAATACCTACAAACACAAAACCATTACAATTCAGAGAGCAAGCAATTACTGTGTATGAAAAGAAGCTTCCTTTAAAAAAACCCAACCAACAACAACAAAAAAGAATTTCTTTAACTTCTTTCACATGGGAATAATGTACGTTCCCAAACCATTTTCCTTTTTTCTAAGAATTTTCTAACAAAAGCTGAAATTTTGAACTGACCTTACAAGAGGAAATGAAAAATTGAGAGGGAGATTGACTTCATAAAACATGAATTAAAAATTCAAGATTTTTATTCAGATTCTTTTACCAGCATAAGAAGTAGATGTACATCAAATATTTTTCTTCCAACTTCAAGCAGAAATGTACCTTGTATGATGGCACTGTATTTACTGACAACCTAACAGATATGTGAATGAAAAGCCATGGTCTGTTTTTCTCTAGGGGAGAAATTCAGTGCCATCTTATCCCCTAATTGATGTGAATTTTGCTGGTCTCAGCTCACTTCCCAGTAACTCTATTCCATATTAGATATTAGTATAAAAAAAAAGGGGGGGGGACACGACAAATTGACAGCATCTGATAGTGAGAGTCCTTGGAATTGAATTAGCTCCTCAGTCAGGATTGAGGTCATTGCTGGGACAATGTAGCAAAATCATTTTATTCAGTGGCCTTTCACAGTAGCTGTATCTGAAAGCCAAAAAGTCTCTGTCCTTCTTATTCAGCGATGTCAGAGAATGTCACAGCAGAGATGCACAATACACTGGAGTGAAGAAAAGTTATCTGTAATGAGTACTAACTGTACTAACGTTTGTTTTCAGAATGGTAGACGGGTTGACTTAATCTACAAGAAGAAGAGGTTTGTGTTACGCAATTTTACAATTGGAAATGAGACACTGCTGACATCGAAATTCCTCTGATTTGTTCTTTACACAAATTATCCTGGGGCGTTAGTTCTGTGACTGTTTTCTGATTAGAACCAGAATTAAATAAGAAGATACTCTTAATATGATTCAAGATTTTAAAATACTAGCTGTTATATCTCTATTTTTCTTCTCTCATGATCTAACTTGCAAAATAAAAAAGGCAAACAAACCTGTGAATATGGGACTAACCTACTGTGCTTGGGTATTGTAGGCATGCTATATACAGTTATTAAACTATTCTTTTCATAGCTAATAATTTACTGCTCATAGAATAATTATTTCATCATTTGATCTATCATTTATCTGTTTGATATACTTGGAATAAAATTTTTATGTAATGTTGTCCATATGGCAGAAATGTTGATGTGTTTTTGCATGCTATCTAAAAGTGAGACAGAGCCTGTTAAATGTATACCAAAAAAGGAAACTGGCGAGTAATCTGTTCACCTTTTAAAATCAAGTTTTTCTTGAAGTTTGATAAGAAACAGACAATTACTAGTGTGAAGTTCGTAACATAAAATTGAATGTTTTTCTGATCTGTGGTATGCTATCAAAGTCAGGTGTCAAAATGAGACATCTTATGAAATATTTGCCTCATAAAGAAAATGCTCTTCTGGGAGACACTTAATTTAGAAATGTCTTACTGGTGGTAAAGCACAAGTCAAGCAATCCAATACAAGTCACTCGGATGCTGCAGTGAAACTGCTCATGTGTGATTACCTGGCTCAGTTAATTTCAGTCAAGTATCTCTGATACAAACCAAAACATTCTTACTGGTCTCAAAACGTGCAAAATCCCAGTCTCCAATGATGGCCAAATTCCCTTCCTTTTATTTATACCTTATATCAAGGCAGTAACGCAGCCTTGAATTTAGTTCCAAGCCTTGTACTTTTAATCTCTTCCACATGCATTGAGAAGAAAGCAATAGCCAGTGTTTAATTATCTTCTGCACCAGTAGTTCTGCCCTTGGCAAGTAGAGGATTATTTGCCTCCTGTCAGCAATCCAGTGGATTCTCTGTGCTCCCTCTGACCCATCTGAGAATTTGCAGTGACAATACAAGCAGAGGACCAGGAAAGTACTCTGCTAAAAGAAAGGTGACAGCATGGCTAGCTCCAGCACTTTTTTTGTCTGTGTTGTGCTTTGGAAGCCTGCACGATTACAAGAACTAGGGGGAGAAACATGGGACCATCCACTCAGTTGAACTGAAACTCTCTGACCTGGAGGGCTTTTCTGCTGTGTCTGACCTTTGCTAAACTAGTTTCAGCTAATCTCTTTGGGATATTGTCAAGCAAAGTGTTCATGCTGCACTTTGTATTTTTAATACTTAAAAATAAGTACTTTTGCACTGAGAAACGCAAGATCCTTTGTTATTACTGTGCTAGTGGTGATATTAATTTAGCTCAAGACAAAATGTGCGCTGTTAATTTGTTCAGCGTTAGCCTTCTTCCAGTTTAGCTACTGGTGGAAGGCGTTTTTCTCTCATCTCCTGTATGTTACAAAAAGGCGAAAGCAAGCTAGCTATTTGTGGGAGTGGGAAAAGTTCCAGATAATTTAAATCATCTTAATGAAAGAGGAAAGGGAACTGAGAGTTTCATTTTGGCTTTAAAGTTAAAGCTATAAGGCGGAGGTTGAAATGCTAAGAACAAGTTTCAGATGAGAAGAATAGTTATGAACTTGATGTATTAATTAGGGTCAAAAATTAAAATATGATTGTGGTGCTGTACCTTTGAGTCATTTGAATATACTTGAAATGGCAGCGAATAAAATCACTCAGGCTTACCCAAGCTAAAAATGCCATCATTTTTGGCTGACACAGGGAATATAGCTTAAAATGTGTATGTCATTTAAATGCCAGAAATGTCTGATAATTCACAGGAAAATTAAGGCACTTACAATGACAGATCCGTTTTATCAGTGTGATGATGAGAATTGAACCCAAGCCCAGGCATCAAAGCACTTCGGCAGGCTCACAGTTTCATTTGTACTTGTTGTTCCAGTTTCCCTAATCATAGTCGCCCGGGGACTCCGGTATGAGACACAGCATTGCCACTTCTACAGTAAATCCAGACATTCTTTAGCAGCTTCTCTATAGGTAAGAGTTACACTGTGGTGTTTTGGTTTTTTTCCTCCCTTGTCAGATACATGTGACAGGTTAGCACCGATTTTTGACTATATGCTCCATTTTCACTGCATGCCGAGGCAATTTGCTATCAGTGCACTTCGTTATTTCCTCTGCTTTGTCTTTTCTGACCTGCAAGGTGCTTCTCGGCAGTAACTGTTCTTTGAATACAAACATTCTGAAAGCTCTCCAGGCTGCATGCTGTCACTGTGAGTTTGTAGAAGAGTTTTAGTCTCTAAGAACTAGATTCTTTGTTTAAGTACCTGGTTTTGGCTGCAGGCCAAGTTATTGTTTAACAGGCAAGTTCCACTGAGTAGTCTGTTTAGCCTCCAAATGGTTAGGGCTGAACGAGCTGGAGAGACACTGGGGATTTCTGCCCCTGATTGTTCTTCCTGCAGCCTTAGGGATTCTGAAATGTGCACACACCTAGAGGACACCCCAGTGTTTGCCTTATCTGTTGGCCTCCCAACCTTTAAAAATTGACAGGAACACCCCACTTGAAAATTCAAGATATTTTCAGTTGCTAAAGGCTTTTTGTTGCTTTTTGTGTTTTACAAAATCATTATTTAAGAGCACTAATGTACTGGTAAGGCAACAAGACAGAAAGCAACCATAACAATTACTCCATCTCCTACAGGAACTCTGGGAAAACAACCAAGAAGAATATGAAGTCCTGCTAATGTTACTAATAATACACTTGAAAATGTTTTCCTTCGGTCTATCTTCTCATCTTCTATTGAGTATAAAGCTGAGTTAATAGGTTTCTTCACTGAAGACATATATATGGGTGTTTTACACCTGGTTGTTTCTTCTGTCATTTTGTCCATGATATACCAATCTGTTTTCAGGGCTCTGCTTGCAATTTTTTTGCTTTCACTTTGTGGTGGCTTCTCTTTTTTCCTAGCTCCTCTTTCAAAATATCTGCGTGGTCAGGACTGGCTCCTGTGAGACTGTCCGGTGGACTCAGTGATTGGTGGGGATGAATTTACATGGGGACATTCGAAGCAGCCTGTCGACTTTGCAGATGGAAACTCATATAAAAATAAAAAATAGTTAATGGAGATTCTGTACATCTAGAAATTGAAGTCAGCTGATTTAATCCCCTATGTAATACACACATCCTTGTGGCATATTTAAATGGAATTAATAAGTAGCTAGTGCCTTAGAAATGTGGTATTCGTAATAAGACCTGGCTCATCTGAGGAACTCTAGTGCCTTCTCACTCTAGTACTATATTAAATTCTCATTTATTGGATATGTAGTTTATTAAGTAACGAACTTCATACACTCAGTCAGTAGCAGAACTGGAATTTAAACCTACACATCCTGATTTCATAACCCGTGTTCTAGCCAGTGTATCTCATTGCTTTCTTCTGGTTTTAGTAATCAATAATTCTTTGCTCTAAAATACATATGTATTTCAATAAATACAGGCATATTACAAAAGTAATGTGTAGGCATCTACAGACACACACAGTAAAATACAGACTAAGCAATGCAAATCTGCAGTCCAATAAAGTAAAGCCATTTAACACTGTTCTGATTTGCAGAGCAGTGCCTAAGCTGAACAATATTATCAGATTCAGCAGCTGCTCTTTTGTGCAGCCACAGGCTGAAATACAGGAGGTAAACAAAAATGGAGCTAAAAAACCACAGCAACAAAGGCTTGAAAGCTTGATGAGGGTTTTATTTTGCCTCTAAACCTACATCTACTCCTCATGTCAAGCCTTTATTGCTTCAGTGTCTGTTAAGGCAATAGCCACATGCTTCTTTGGGGGAGTCAGTATGTATCTCCTTTTTAACCAGAAAATGAGTCATTTGCTTAGTGAATGTTTTCAGAAGCTTTGCTTACTGTATTTCTGTTGGTCAGATACACAGACTTTAAGGGCAGAAAGGATCAACTACATAGTCCTGGACCACATTCGATTAGTTCTCAGGACCTGGGCTTTGTTGGGTTGTAAGTGTCCAGAGATTGCCCTGCCCTTCCCGCACAGGGAGAAAAGGATGCAGATCAAATGCATCAGTACTGCCTGTTGCACTCCAACTAGCTTGAGCTGAGTATTGCATTGCATTGTACTCTGTTCTGTAGAACAGATAGACCCTTATCTCATCTGGCATATTTATTATACTTTTTTCCTCTTGATTTTAGCTTTTGTTGTACGGTTGAATAATCAATCAATAATATTCATATTTTGTGATAGCTGGCAGTTACCTGTCCTGTTGAAAGACAAGGCATTGTCTGAAGACAGGGCATTACTGACCCATGTGAAATGAAGAAGGCTTTCTTTCGGGGAAAAAAGGGGATGGTAGCAAGACTGTGTGTATCACAACCATAATATAAATGTTTACTTTCTTTGTGTATCAAAAGTACATTGTCTAGAAATTTATATATTATTAAGATAACTTTATGTTCAGATACAAACAACTGATAATTTTTTTTTCAATAAATGATGTTATTTAAATAAAGTCTCAGTAATAATAAAAGAGTTTCCCGGTTAAAATGTTTTTGGAGATCCATTAACTGAACCAATTCAATAATTTGCTGGAGGGCTCATGTTTGTAATGTAACACTTAGGGCCAGGTAGATTTATTATTGACTTCATTTTTATTAAAAACAACAGAGATGGTATAAGTAGCTTGCTTGCTGTTTGCCAGTTACTTGAGGGAGGCTTCCAATCCTTATATCAAGAAGGGCAAGAATTCAGAACAGGAATGGATTGATTCTTAAATGAAATACTTTTAATATTTCATGGGAGGGATTTTTTTTTGTGGTAGTAGTATCGTAGTGCGTATCACAGTAACTGTCTCCCGGGCAGAAAGCAAACTTGTTTGCTAAAACTTGGGTTTTTTTCTTGAGTTTGCACTACCTCTAATCTGGTTCTGATTTGTAGTGGACATTTATTTCACCTGCAGCCAGCATCACCATAGTCGAAAGTAGTACTGCATTAGAGGAACATTGTTTGTGTCAGGTTTTGCTACTGGTTTCCAAGTACAGGGACCTGTGCAGCTGTTGAAGGTCTCTTGTGAAGGTCCGTTTTAAACATCTGAAAGTAACCCATGTGTTAATTTAGAATAATAAAACTGAAAATTGCAATAAACAGCAATCAAGTTGATCTCATTGCAATAACCTGGAAGTTAGGTAGGAAATGCTAAATTGGACAGTGTGTATTACAGGTTTTAAGTTGCTGTTGCAACTGAAATACTTTTAGTCCACACTAGCTACTAACTTCTCTTTAACTTTTGACTTGTTTACAGTATTTACTGTAAACTTGTATTACAAGTATGTATTGCCAGTCTTCCTCACACTTCTGCAGTTTTAGTGATGGGTGGGAATTTCGTAGACTTAACAGGAACATGAGCATGTGAAAAAGACCTTGAATAGGAAAATCTTTTTCAACAGAGTACATAATGCAGTGACAGCAAATATGATTGCACAAGACTTTTTTTACAGTCCGTTACACACCCATGAGGATCTCATGGCTGTTTTCATTATGATTTAAAAAGCTAAAATTTCCTCAAACACCCCCGGTCTCATCCTCCACCCAGTTTATAAAGCTTCTCCAGAAAGTGGGAGTATATCCTGATAGAAACTAATTGCTCTGGATTAAAGGAACAAGCTTGCAGCCTCCACATATTATATCAGCACTCAGAACAGACACCAAAGTATTTTATGAGAAGGAAATTACACTTGGAGTACTCTCAATATGCGTAATCTCTTAGGCTCTCTCAAAACCTGGGTGCGGTGTTATTTTAATGGTGTACAGTGATAGTTTTGCGTCCTCCGCAGAACCTGGACTG
Source organism: Pedionomus torquatus (assembly GCA_013398155.1). Taxonomy (NCBI): domain Eukaryota; kingdom Metazoa; phylum Chordata; class Aves; order Charadriiformes; family Pedionomidae; genus Pedionomus; species Pedionomus torquatus. Next base: position 1,167,641 of record VZRU01016787.1, on the reverse strand, counting down.
TCACAAATCCAGAAGTGATAAAGAACATTTTGAAATGAGATTAAGGCCTTGTGGGGGGAAATTACAGGTTTTGGTGTTTTTTTTTGTTTTTTTTTTTTAATAGAAAAAAAATTTGATGCAGTAAGTCTCATTCATTTTTGTTTCTACTTCTTGTTCCATTCTGACCAGGTAGATCAGAGGTCAAATGCTCTGAGACATAGTTTTGGAAGGATCTTTTCACACTTAAATTACCTGAGAACAGAAAGTCCCTCTCTAAGTATGAACAAAATTTATGAATTCCTGGGTCTTCGTAGTCAGCTTCAAACATCCAATAACCTATTATCTAAACTGCTTGCAAAGTGTGAATGATTAGCCTCAAAGCTAGTGAAGGAACAGGGACAGATGTGAACTTTACAAATGGTTTATGTAAATAATAGCATAAAACACAGAAGTGGACCTGTGCATGTAAATATATTATTCCTTTTTCATTTATTTTTATTTTTCTCTCACAGAAAACATACCTGTACAAAAGACATTTGGACATTTCTGATGATTTAGAATCTGCATGAAAATTGTCAGTGCAGTTAAAAGAAGGTATGTTGGCTGTTAATTAAAAGAAAATAATCTGCCAACTAAATACTGGTTTTGAGATTAAGCATTAAAATCTACTAGTTTTAGGGGAAAAATAGGCGAATGTTTTCCCAATTTAGTGAGGCCACAAAATAGTCACTGATGAATTACTAGGACACTTCTCCCCCTGCCCCATTGAATCAGGCAAAGTGATATGACACGATTAATAAAAACCTAGAAGACACAGACAATCCCACAGTGTGAAAAAGAACTTTCTCTAAAGGCATACACATGCAAAGACAGGGGAAAACGGAACTTTAGCTTTATCAGCCATATCAATATTTTACTGCAGTTACAAATTCACACAGATGCCAAGATATTTTATGATGCCAAATGGTGCTTTTATTTTGCAGCACATGTTGTGCATTCTTTTTTAGAAGTGAACACATCTGCTGTGACTTCTTCCAATATCCATTTCTCCTTCCCTGCAATTTGGGCTCTGAAGATTACAAAACCATAAATCAGAACCACAGCAAACACAAGGGATCTGATTTACAAATGCTGTTAATCTTCGCCTTTGCAAATGTTACAAGCAGTGCAAGGAAACCGGGGAGCCCTTGGTTTTGTAGTGTGGCATTTCCTAACCTTTGCAGGAGGGGCTTCTGCAGACAAATGGAAAAAATCTAAGCCTATTTCCCAAATGGTTTTGGCAGTTAGATGAGGACAAAGTCTAACAGCAGTTCTGCTTGTGAGAGAGATGTGCAGTCATGTTCTGGGTGTGGGTTTTGTTGGTATCCAGCTGGATACTGTCTTTGTGTCTCATGGAGACTACTTCCTAACTTGTCACTAGTAGAATGTAAACAGAATAACTTTGTATAGAACCCTCTGTATTACAAAATACCCAAGCATTGCTTGACTCAAAACACCTTTTCTCATTTTTGCCTGTACATTTGGACAAGCTATATTTTATATGCTGTTGAACCTTTGCAGCAGTAGCACTTTTGAAGGACATAGAGAGAAGATTTCTCTTGAAGGGGAGTGAGGAAGCTGGTGAAATGGTATGAGAAATAGGTTGTGAAATTCAGTTTTTCACTAAGTTAACATGCGAGACAAACTTGAGTACCTGGTAACCTCAGAATGCTTTTGGAAGACCTGAATTTATTACAAGACAACTAATTCAGAATTAAATACTATATGCAAAAGGTATATGCAAAAAGTTATTTAATGTGTTTAATGTCACATATAATGATGTCTGTCTGAATAGTAGGCCTAGCTCTTTTGTGAGCTTGAGATTCTCATCCTTATGTATTTCTCAGTCCATAAAATAAAGATATACCATGTTTCTGGTAGAAAGAGACTGGTTTGAATTGTAACATTTAGATTTCAGTTTTTAAAGATCCGTCTGCTTCCTTCTAGCACCTTATTAGCCTGCCTGCACATTTTCCTGGCTTCTAGGAGAGGGGAAGCTGTGGCTTTCAGGACTTTGAGTAAATAGGAAAGGCAAATGATTTTTTAGCTTTTTCTTGTCATTGTCATTCATTCTCCCCCTTCACCCATGTTTGTATTCTTACAAAAAAATACTTTCTTTTCCCACAGTGTAGAAAGCTGTTTGATCTGTGTTGCTTCCTTCTGCTCTGTCTACTGTCATATGCAGTTTCAAAAAAAGAGACATGGTACTGGCCTAGCTAGTCCAAATGAGGAGGTAAAGCAGCTAATGAAAGCAAAATATTAATGTAAAGTCTTTACATTTGCAGAAAAGACTAGCACCTACATAAAGGGCTAGAACAGCTACTCACTGCTAAACACTAATGACCAGTAGCTACTGGCTGTTTTTATTTTAGCTGGTTGTTTACATTTGGCTCTTTACTGGGGAGATGCACTAGGAACCAGAGGCTTTTTCCCCATGATGCCTTGAGTTAGAATTAAAGTTGCAGCAGTATGAGGAGGAGTTAATTCATTCTGCTCTTAGGCCTTCAGTTACACTGAGGCTTTATCATTCGTTGCTAATAAATGGTATTTATAGTTGGCATATACCTCCTGTAGCAACAATAACAAATGTGTTGCCTGAGATAACCTACTTTATATAGCTGTTAAAAGGCACTTTTCATTCAAGTTTCACAATTTTAAAAATTCATTATAAACCTCTCAAATCCTCCAGGGACTGAAACAATGCATGAAGCTGGATGTTTAAAGTGCAGACCAGATTTTGAAAAGGGCTCAGAAGAGCCCACAATAGAGATCTGATACTTAAGTATGCTAAGCACACGGCAGCTCCTAATGCGATACTTAGATCTAGATTCTCAAAAGAGTTCAGAAGAACCTTGTGTGCTGAGAGCTTTTGAAACACTGGCCATGTCACAACAAGCACTGCTGGGGACTTTACACTCCTCAAAATCTGCTAAGTCTGGCTTTGATTTCTCTGGGTCTTAAGCACTTTCAAATGTCTGGACCTAAACAAAGATCTGTGCTTTATGTGGGATTATTTCCTTTTATCTAAGAATATAATTATTCTTTCCTTTCCTATAATTAAATAAAAAAAAACCAACCCATGGCATGGTGTAAAATGCCTGTAAGCTTATGAGACCTTCTGACCACTGTATCCTCACTTTTCTCGGAAGGCAGCCAGAACAGTGTTGTCAGTTTTGCCACCTAAACAGAGCTGGGAATACTATTTGAGCAAATAAGACTTGGGAACTCCTGCCTTTGTTCTGGAATTTTCAGTCTCTGTAGCACTTAGTGCAGCTGAGGGTAAAAATAAGCTTGTGCTGTGGCTTGGCCAGGAGGTGGGGGAAATTGCCACTCCAGAAGTATCTGACGCTTAGGCCAGCCAGAGAAATGAGCAAGTGGGATGGAAACATCTGAAAACACACACACAAAAAAACCCTAAAAAGTTAAATCCTTGACTATTCCCTGCAGAAATCAAAACTTGATTGGTTAATTACCATTTTTACAGCTCTAGGCCAGAAGGGCAGTAAGTGTAGGTGGCTGGGCCTTGCATGTGTGGTGCTGTTAGAATTGTACTGTATGTGTCAGATAAAAAGCAAAGACAGATGTGTGGTGAAGAGAAAGAGCCTGAGTGCTCAGCTTTGCTCTCCCTGATAGTGAGGATTTCATTTGGATGAACTTCCTACATTTGCTGTGAATCAGTATTGAAGTGTCGGGTTGTACGAGCTGCCTATTGATGGAAACTTAAATTAGCATTAAGGAGCAGCCACAGACTTTGCAAGATAATCTGGCTTTATTTGTGCCTTCCTTTCCTGGCTTCTCTGTGTATATATCTTATTACTAGGGAAAATTACTTTTCTTTGTGCTGCCCTTTAGAATTGTGAGCAAATTACACCAGTCCATTGAATTAACAGTAGCACAGAGATTAAACATTGGGGGTGTCAAGCTGCTATGTTAGTGTGCTAAACAGCCAGAAAAAGCTTTGAAATGGATGGCAGGGAAGAAGATACTGAATTAATCTTAGTATCATACGTGATGGCGCAGGGACTTTAATTTGGGTGAGTTGCATTCTGTCAGACCAGGGAAAGGAAAGTTTTGTGCCCTTTGGAAGTGGTGATGGAGAGTCACTTACTGGTATGCTGAAGGAGACACCCCTTACATTGATACTGATTCCAAATTCAAAGAAACAGAACAAGTATCCTGGAAGGAACGATGAAATGTGTATGTGGGAGTATGGATAACTAAGCTCTAAAAATCCTATTTTATTAAAAGCAACATGTAGTGGTGCCAAGGATTTAGTCCATGTTTGCAGTGGCAGGATTGTGTTTTCCTTGTTATCCTTTTCTTTTTCAAATCCCTTAAATATCTAGGGCCAGGTTAGCCTGTGGTGTAAACTGGGAAATTTCAATTAAGTTGAGAGCCACCTTGAGGTGGTGTGAGGTAAGAGTCTGATCTCAGAGTCATTTTGAGCTAGAATAATAGGATGGCTAATGTTTGTGGTTTTTTCGTTTGGGTTTTTTTTTCCCCCTGTCATCCACGGGCAGTATTGGAAAATGAAATGTGTTGTTCTTACACGCTTCTGGACCTCTTGGGGTATGGGAGTGAAGTGCTAATAGTATGCATTCCCCTTTATACAGCAGTCCATTTTTTATAGGGAATGAGGCTGATGCTTTATTACTGCTGTGCTTGTAATTAGCAAAGCACCACAGACGTTTTATACCAGTGTCCTGTAAACAGATGCGTTGTCATAAGTGGTATGCATTTGCAGCTGGCTCAACATGGTGACCGGTATTTGGCTTCAAACTCTGATTTCAAGCCTTGATGTGTGAGACAAAGCATTAGGGAAGTTTGATTGACTTGCTAGTCATTACTGAGATCAAAGGGTTGGTTGGTTGGTTTGTTTGTTTGTTTGATTTTTGCATCAGACTTCTTTATTCTACCACCTGGGCTGGGTTATTTATTGAAAGAACTGCATGCAGAGATGTTAAATTCCAGGGAAAACTCAGTGATCCAACATCATTCTCTATTAGGTAACAGTTGAATGCACTGCCATTATAGGAACTTAAGCACAAGTTTATCTATTTTTCCTGGGGAAAAGATTTAGCTTTCTGGGTCATCCTTGTTTACAGGCAAATTGTGTTTCTCTCCTTTTGCAGTGGAACACTAGAGCTTTCTAAAGTGTGGGTTGGGAAGTTCTACCATTGTTCCAATCCTGATTTAGAGTGAATGGGCAGTACCTTAATACTATAATAGTTGTCAGTACTTAGGGTGCTGATGAGTCCTTTGGGATCTTGATGAATATGTATGTGTTTTCAGAGAAAAAAAAATAATCCATTTTTGGAGGTTTACACCTCAGCTGTTCCTTTGGAATACATTTTTTGTTTTCAGAAATACTTCAAATTTATAAAACAGAGGACAATCTGCTGAATGTATTCTGTGTGTAAACTCAGTGCCTCTCCAAAATATAGGAATGCTTATGGAGCTTCTAATAATAGGTTGTGTTAATGGTAATAATAACTCATATTTAACTAGGCAGTATCTGTCAGGCAGCATCTTCTGAAACTGTGAGGATATTTGAGCTTTGCAGTATACAGTAAAAAAATGATCTGGGATCTGGAGTGAATAGCAGATCTCAGAGTGAGCACTCTGACACTTGCATTTGACTGTGCGAATAATAATTGTTCTCCACTATTATGTTTCCATGCCGTAAAACCCCAGTAATTCTTACTCTGTTACCTGAAATCAGTTATGGATTAGTAGTGATGGAGTATTTTTGTTAGTATTACAGCTTGGAAAACATTTATAATTTATTTTAAATGAAACATGGTCCTTTGGAAAAGCAAAACCTTATTTTGATGTTGCATAGTTTCAATTGGTCTGTCAATTCTTTATTTAAAAAAAAAATATTTCTGAACTAAATTTAGCTCAGTTTATATTGCAAGTGTGCAACCTAATCTAACTTAGCTAAATTTCAAATCACTGAAATTTATTTCATGTAAAATAAAATGCTGTGTCTAAAAGCTTTTTCTGCATTTTTTATTAAGAAAAGTTATGGGATTCTATGTAAATTGGCTTCTGGCCAAACACTTTGCATTTTCTCAGCTATCCAAAATAAGCTCTAATGCAATAGCTGAGAGATGATTTCAATGTATTACTATACCTTCAAACAGAAACTAATTGAAGATGCCCATTCTAAACAGTTGTGTGGATTCAGGAACCTTCAGATGAGGTTTCAATAAGGAGTACTTTACATATTCTAGCATTTAGTGACTTTCAGTCTGTTGACAATAAAATGTCCCAAATCTTTTAGCTGACGAATAAGAAAGAATGAACTCCAGTATTTGTTTTCTTCGTGCTGCTGCTCCACGCTGTACCAGTAATGCACTTTTGTTTGGCTGAAAGATTGCATCTTCTTTCTGAGAGAGGTAAAAGGCAACTCAGACCACAGTTTTGGGTTTCTAAATTGCTTAAGTGAAGGGTGCCTTTTAAGAATGTTCTATTAGAATGCTTGGAAGCTGCATTTAATCTGCCTTTGTGTTGTGTGCTTACATCTCTGCCCATTTGGTTTATGCTTCTTGTCCTTCCTACATGGAGTTTGTTTGTCCTTATTTACTTCAGGCACATGCATTTGATTTTCAGATAATCAGTCTGTTGAAAAACATGAGCCTGTGCCATCATAAGAGGATAAAAAGAATAACTTCTATGGCAATTTGTTAGCAGGGTATAATCTACCCTTTAATCCCACTACAGGTTTCTTCCCTTCCTTTTCCTTTCCCCCAATTTTATGATGTGTTCCCAAGACCTTTAATATCACCGTGATAAATTTTTATTCAGAATCCTAATCTATTACTTTTGCAATTATGAGGACTTGTGTATCTTAATTAAACTAAAAGCAGTTTTATTCTTCAGATCACAAAATCCAGGCTATCAGAGGTAAAGAGAGAAAACCCGAGAAAAAGCTATTAAGGACAAAATTATGCCTAACACTACGTGATCGTAGGTAGACAGATGTTAGCAGCGAGGCAGCAGATGTCCTACTAGACAGCAATAAACACACTGGAGGCAAGTACACGTTTTATAACATGGGATTAGAAAATAAGTTGAAGATGCAAAAAAGATTCCTCATCTTTGGTTTAGTGAAAAAATCACCTTTCTCCCTTGTGTAAGGATCATGTATGGTGCAGGTTTTCTCATGCTATTCAGAAAATTAATGAGATTGAAGAATTTTCTTAATATGTGAATTTTGTTATTTTTATGATTACTGTTAGCTTTTAATGGTGCCCCCATCACAAATCAACTTCTACCTTGCTGTAGGGCCAGCAAATAGGTAAAGTGAATAGGGCTTCAAGAAGAGAAATGCCAATGAGATTTCTGTAGTAGATGATCATTGCACTAAACCTCCTTTCATAACCCTATAGATATTTCACCTTTGTATTGCTAACTAACAATTTTGAACAAAGAAGTAAAAATATTCTGTGGGTTTCATGTGATTAATTTTTGGGGTTTTTTAGGCCTATGTAGTAGGTATGAATAAAAAACTGATCAGCTTGCTTCCTGACCAAAATGGGAACAGAACTCTGGTAGTGCGGACCAGCACAGCTGAAATCCAGTTCTGTTACAGCCTGGAGTAGGCAAACAGACTGTCCAAAATCTGCCAGAGTAACATATATGTCTCACAGGCACTGTTACATCAAACAAACATCAGTTGTCACTTGTTAGGACCATTAACTAGACAAGTCCAAAATAAAACACAGACCAGAAAAGATACATCTTCCATTCTGTAAATTGTGTGGTCTGAGAATCTATTAAAGCTGACAGAGAAGAGGGCTCTGAATTGGTGAGCAGGCTGATTATACCTCGTTCTTTATTCCCTATTGACTTTGGGTATGCCATACCTTTCCATTTCCTAGAGAAATAAATTAAAAGTCAGAAGTAATTTGCCTGATGGAGGGTGCAGGTGGAATTTTGTTCAGACGAGCATTTGCACATTGTGAAATCCAATTTAACCCCTTGATGGGGTATAGCTTATTTTCTTTTGTTGACAGCTTTGTGGCAGCTAAAATAGGAACCTGATTAAATAGAGACAGTGAGAGATTGAGGTCTTGTTCTAACAGCAGGAGGATCAAGGCCTCTAATCTTATCTCCCTGAACAGTGAGATGAGCTGAGGATGCTGGCAGCGAGATAAGCTTGGCTATTTTGAGCTGTAAAAAGACCCCAAGAAAAGAGAAGAGGTGTGAGGTAGAGGGAGAGATTTTTCAGATGCAAAAATAATACTGCATTGTTTAAATACATTTGGGTCAAGTGCTTGGAATGTATAGGGTATTATAAAAGCAGTGATTTCATTTTACTGTATGGGCGTACATCAAAGTACAAATAATAAGAGCTCGCTCCCTCTTTGCAAAGAAAATACACGTCTGCAATTTCTAAATACAATTCATAATTTATAATATAGCAGGAGCACAGTAATAACAGTACAGGCCAAGTGGGAGGAGACCACTTCTGGCAGAAGTGGAATTGCTTCTTCTTGCAGTCAAACTTTAAAAATATTTTGAATGGAGCAATAACATCAAATCGCTGAGGTTTAATGTGGAGCTGTCGGTACAGAACTGTGTGTTTATTTTTTGCTCATTTATTTGGAAGTAACAAAGTAAATGATACAAGCTCTTTTTGCAACAACAGAACAAAGAACCTGGACTTACATAAAGCATTTGATAATGCTCCACATGACATCCTGGTCTCAAAATTGAAAAGCCATGGGTTTGATGGATGGACCACTTGAAGGATAAGGAACTGGCTGGCTGGCCGCACTCAGAGGGTTGTACTCAATGACTCAATGTCCAAGTGGTGGCCAGTGACAAGGGTGTTCTTCAGGGGTTGGTACTGGGACCAGTGCTATTTAATATCTTTGTCGGAGACATGGGACAGTGGGATAGAAGGCACCTTCAAGAACTTTGCTGACAACGCCAAGCTCAGTGGCACAGTCAACACACTGGAGGGAAGGGATGCTATCCAGAGGGACCTGGACAGGCTTGAGAGGTGGGCTAGTGCAAATCGCAGGAAGTTCAACCAAGCCAACTGCAGGGTCAGGCACAAATAGAGGTGCCTGACAGAGACAGGCAGTCTCAGGCATTAATAGAGGTTGGGTGGAGAATGGCTGAGAGCAGCCCTGAGAAGGACAACTTGGGAGTGCTGATGGATGAGAAGCTCAACATGAGCCGGCATTGCACACTGGGAGTCCAGAAAACCAACCATATCCTGGGCTGCATCAAAAAAAGTGGGACCAGCAGGTCACGGGAAGTGATTCTTCCCCTGTGCTCTGCAGGGGAGAGTACTGTGTCCAGCTCTNAGAGGGGAGATTTAGATTGGATATTAGGAAGAACTTTCCTGTGAGGGTGGTGAGGCACTGGAACAGGTTGCCCAGAGAAGTTGTGGCTGCCCCATCCCTGGGAGTGTTGAAGGCCAGGCCGGATGGGGCTTTGAGCAACCTGGTGTGGTGGGAGGTGTCCCTGCCCAGGGACCAGGTGGGTTGGAACTCAATGATCTTTAATGTCCCTTCCAACTCTAACCATTCTATGATTCTATGAAGTTCCTATGCAAGAAGCCCTGTGTGCTTGTAAGGTCAGAATTTTTCCTGAGTTCTTATCTTTCTTCTTAAGTGTCTGTAAAAAACATTGTCAAAAAAGACTTGCAAACTGTTTTCCTACAAGGCTTTTTGAAAAAAAAAGAGGAAAATTGTTTAGCATTAACAACAGTGTCAATTTTCATAAGAGACTAAGCTTTTGGTGCTTCTTCTGCTGACTTCAGAGTAGCACAGTAATAAATTACAAGTAGTGGCTTGACTAGATAGATACTAATAGCTAAGTGCTTACTGTCTATTAAAATTCAGCATGTCACTTAACTCGGTATTACTGCACTCATATTTGAAATTTGATATTGAAAGTTAGATTACTTTTAATTGGAAAATATTGAGATTGAGAGATATTATCTATTTGGTTTTTTGTTTGTTTGTTTTTCTTTTTTAAAAAAGTGACAACATTTTTCAGAAAAAAAGGGAAGACTGGGAAGCAGAAACTGGTGTCATTCCCAGAATGGGATGCCATAGGGAGGAATTAATTAAAAAATGCTGTAGAGATCTATTAGCTACAGCAGAATCTCTCTTTGGACATGGACATTGACGCTTTCCCGACTCCACTCTGAATACTTCACTTCAGAAGAATTTCTATCAAAAGAGCAACATATTTAAATAACAGAGGCAGATGTAATAAAATCAGGCCGAAATGCATATACTGTGCTTTGTTTATGGATTGTCATGGATGATTCAGAGGTTCAGTTTATGCTGCACACTAGAACTGGGATCCAGTGGGTGTGCTTAAGCCCAATCTGAGCTGAAGGGTGAAGTAGAAGGTAGGAGTGACTGTGCTTAAGCCGTGCTTCCCAGAGTCGATGTATCAAGATACCACGCTGTAGAAAAGTTTGCACATGCCTGCTGGTTAGCAATTTAGCTGTAAGAGCAGATGCAGAGAGTATTGGGAACTTCCATTTTCACTAAATCAATTTTCTTGAGGCTAGAGGTTATTCTGGTTCTCACCCTGATGATACATTGTGCTTAAGGGAATTGAAGGGCTTTGGCTGACTTTTTATAGGGATAAATAGAAAACACCTTTTCCGTCTTTTTAAAGTATTTTTCACATACACTGACAGTAATTTGACTCTGAGTTTGAAAGGCCAGGTATGAGGAAAGGTAGATAATACGCAATTTGATAACTGCTGTTTAGTTTTAATTACTACTGGAATTGCTACACAGTAATCATATGACAGTTAAATATTATTAGGAGTTTGCTCGTTATTATCGGAGTTTTGCCACGCTCTTTAATGGAAAACGGACCAAATCTATTCTTTAGAAAATGCATGTATTGGGCCCTTGTTATTAATTCCGTGCTACATCTGAAAGGAGATTGCACCATTTGAGTGATAATTATGGGGTATGTGGATTAGTAAATCATCTTTGATGACTGACATTGCAATATTGTAATATTTTTGAAACAAACCACCATTTTAGTATTCACTGAGAGTGTTCTTTAAGCAAAGACTGGGCTTTATTTTCTTTCTATTGAAACAAAAGTGGAGGCAAAATGCTTAATCATTTTTGTTTGGGAAGTTTTTTATATCTTCTTTAAAGGACTTTACTGGTAATTTGCCTTAAATTTTATGGACATCAATGCTGTATTTCTTTTGGGGGTTTTCTATAATTTAGATTGTATAAATGACAAGTCATTCTTAACAGGCTTCAGCCAGGATGCTGAACTATCAAGCAAAGTAGCTTGATGGGCTGTAACGCCCTGTGGACAATCGTCCTTGTGCCTGAACTGCAACAAGTGAGCAGCATTTTCTTTACACAGCCATCACTGACTACAGTAAAGTTGGTTTTTGAGTTTTGTTATTAAATTGTCCTTGATACACAAGCTGCTTTTTTTCAGAGCGCAGGAGTTCCAGTATTATCACAATCAGTGGTGTATTATTACCTAGGAGGGTCAACACTTTTCTCACAGACTTTGCTCTTCATTCACATGGAAATGGCATTATGGAAATGGCAGCCATAATCGAAGATGATAACATCTATGCAATATCCATTCAAATCATAATTACTTATACAATGCAAACCTGCTTACAGGTGCTGTGAGAAACTCTGCTGCTCTATTTCATGCTTTATTCTGAACGGTCTGCCTTGCTCTGTGAAGTTAATAATTTCCCCTAAAAGGGAAGAGAGTGTTTAAAGCAGATGTGATTATGCCAGCTGATTAACATTCATTTCTCATTGTCACATCCCGAGAGACAGAGGAATATTTTATACTCCCTTTTTTCCCAACTTTTGATTGCTTGATGTAGTGATGCTGGCAACACCCTTTCAGCATCGTATCTCAGCCTCTCATTTTTGGAATGAACGTATGTCCATAATACGTATGTAAACATATCCCATCAAATTTCTTGTGGTGTTATATTTATTTAGTTCTGTGTGTGCCTACAGCCAAATATTCACATGCACATATACTCACACATAGAAGTATGGAGATGAGCAAGAAGTGTTATTGGCCTTGGCAGTATTGTAAGAAGACTTTAAAGTGGCACTTGACCCAATTGAAATACCCAGTGGCCACTGACAGTTCTGGGTAAAGGCAGATGTAGAACATTCAAAGAGGTTAATCAAAAGACAAAGGAGAAACAAGCTAGTCAGAGACGCGATCTGTAGCTGTGTGACAGATGCATGAGATCTGCGGAAGAGGATCCTTACTGGCCTTACTGCATCTCATTGCACTTTTATGTTGTCTTTTGTGAGGGTGAAGGACATGATGATGGTTGCTACCATTTCTATATTCATTCATCAATAAGTGTTTAAATAATTCTCCCTTCATTATGAAACTGTAGATCATGCTATTTCTAACAGTACTTTGCAAAGAGTGCCATTTTCATTCTGATGAAATTTTAATGTATGCAATACATAGAGAAGGACCTTTTCCCCTTATGAGTAAACAAATATGTTACTTTAGAGAGATCCTAAACCCGCAGTGCATGAGTCAGATTTGGAAGCAGATTTATAGCATAATAACAGATTGCCATTGTTTGTTTGCATTGCAACATCTTTTACCCATAGTGTCCTACGAAATAAAGTGTTCACTTGATAACAATAAAACTTCCAACAAATTAATTGCTAGAAGCCTTTGGAAAGATAAAGAACATACAAATGATGGCAGATGACTCTCTATTGGGCATTGATTATGGTGTTGGTAATTGGTGGAAGCACTGTTGAAAGTTGAATGGGCTGTGGGCAGGCGCTGTGGAAGAGTGATTTAACTTAATTCTGTTGTGCAGGAGCTCAGATAGCCTGGTGTGGAGCTTTTACGAGAATTATTGAAAGCTTGCAACAGATCACTTCATAATGTGGTTTTGAAATTAATTCACCTCAATGTTGAGTTGACCCTGACCCACACTCCCACTTTTCCGGACATAGTTCATTCTACATTTAAACTGGGATGTGTCCAAGTAAAATTGCTGTGCTACAGTGAACGTCGCTATAAACTATGCGATTTTCTGTATCAAACCATTGGTGGAATGTATATAATAGCTTGACAATTGAATTGGAATTTCTAAGTTTATGACTAGCTAGCGAGATCGAAGAAAATGAATAGAGCTCTAGAGCTTGAATGTATTTGCACACCACAGATGTTTATTCTGAAATCGTTTTGATTTGCTCTCAGAGTTCATTGTTCAGGAATGGAGGATGACTTCTCATCAAAATGATGAATCCACTGGAGTCAAGGATGACAAATGCAATTGGAGATGCATGGGTGAAGCTGTAGGAGTGTGATGATAAAGGCCAGCCTGTGTATGATATGAACCTTTCTTTTGAATGATTCAGAGCACCACTTAGTACATGAGCTGGCCTGTTGCTTTTGTCTTGATGGTAGGGCATGAACTTGTTCACCAACTGTAGCTTCCAAGCTTATTTGCAAACAATTGTCTTGTGAAGTTATAGAAAAAAAAAAATTACCTGTTTTTTGAATGGTCTGGACCCTGTAGCTCTTTGTAAATGTGATAATTATGACCAGAGGGAGCACAATGAAATATTAGACCTGTAGTATAATTTAATTCCCTGCAGTTTCAAATCAAAAGACAGATAAAAATGTTCCATGTGGTTTTTAGTTATACAGGAAAAAAAATAATTCTAGGTCCACTCATTTAGTGTTAGTTATGAGGGTTAAAAACAAGGTTTGTGTGCCACAGCACAGAGTCTACCCGTTGAGGTGGATTCAGGCAGGTCCCTTGGCCTTCTAAGTGAGCCATTGCACCAGCTCCTCACCTTTATGTACGTGCACCACTGTCTGCTCTATTCTGTTCCTGTCCTATGTCCCTGAAATGTCCATCTCAACACACAAGCTCCCCAGGTAACAGTCACAGACTTTAGATTTAAAATATATGTGAACAGCTACAGTTCAGGTGGGAGCTATTTCTGGAGACAAGACTCTTGAAGCTAACTGAGTTAACATGGAACTTTCCAAATGGATTTAAACTGTCTAGTAAGGCAATTACAGGTGGGAAATTCTTACTAAGTCAAACCTTCCTGTTAACTTGAAAGTATCAATTCTGGCTTTTACTTTTTTCTTTTTTTTTTAAATACCCCAAAAACATATCAATTTAGAAATGCATAAAATCAGTAGTGAAAAAGTTTGGACATGTTGAAAAAGATGAGTGAATAAGGGAAGCATGTTTCCAAAACAGCTCAGGTCACTTGGGAAAGTAGGTGAAAACAGTTCATTTTCCCTTCTGACCAGAAGCATCTTAGTATGCTTTCAGTATGAGAGGCTCCCAACTTCATAAAAGAGGCTCTGAAAGTCTTGAAGATCATGCTACAACATCAGTGCAACACACATGCTCCCACTCTAATGCTGCGTGTAACAGGGAGGTACAATGACCAGGGGATTCTGGATCAGGATAAATGATGTTGTAATGATGTTAGATCGATCAGACAACAGTGAAATACAAAACGTGATATGAACTAACTCCTTAGCACCTCATTTTCTAGTGGAATCTTTTGTTCTAAGCTGGGTGGTTATTTCCCCCAGCCTGCAGATGTGCGTTGATATTTCAGAAAGAGATTCACAGCGTCTAAGCTCTAAGTGGAGAGATGTCTAATCTAGTCACTAGGACATCATGAGGATGAAATAGGATTTATGTCTTTTTCCTTGCTGGTAAAATTTAAGTTTAATCTTGGTGTATATGTTTTGTAGAAGGTGGAAATGTGGTTTAGAAATCATTTAGGCAGACAAAGGGAACTTCCATCTGCTGCTTTTCGGGTGTGTGTTCAGACAAACCAAGGGGAAACAGGAGCACCACTCTCCCCTCCTTTCTGTGCTCCACCTGTTATTTTAAAAGAATGCAGCCATCACGGTTTTCTCTGTGGGATTTATCCTGGGTTTTTTTGGTAAAGAATGAATTATGAATACAAACACTTCCACAGAAAGGGCATTCTGCGTGAAGGAGTGCCTCACTTTTGTAGCAAGATCGTGCCAATGAGGTAGCTCAAAATCAAATTGCTTCATTCTAGACATCCACAAAGGGTTTGCTCTGGTTTCTGTGGAATTGAGGGATTTGGTATTACCAGTAGGATGTTTCCAATATTTAGGTGACAAAATTTTCTCTCATTCTCACTTCAGCAGCTAAATCCTTTCAAATTTTGGCCCTCTATTATTTCTGTCCCTGCCTACATTACAGGAATTCCTTGTTCTTCTCTGAGGTTTGAATTCTTTTTGTTTAATTAAATCAAGATATTAGGGGACTTGGTGAGAGTTTATAAGTAGCTAGAAAGGGTAGTTTGCTCCTTAGTGTGGGAGACAAGGATAAAACACGATACAGTGACTGTACCTTGAAACTCAATAAGATTAATTGAGAAGCAAAGTGATTTTTTTTAAGTGACTGTATCTAACAGTTGGAATGATTTTCCAATGGTTTATTGCATTCTACGGGCTTTGTCATTCCTGAATTTTTAAGTGCTATTCATTTTAATGATTGAATTAAAAGTGTGTGAATTAAAACCTTTTAAAGTGTATAGGTACATGAAACTGAGAGGGACCTCAAAGCCTGGGATTAAGTTGTTTAACTGTATGTATTTGTAACAATTAATGCTGTTGAGATGAAACTTGGTGTGTGTTAAGTGAGTGTCAGTATCAAGTTGGTGTAAATGAACTTGTAGCTGTTTATTAAAATACTCTCCCTGAAGCATTGTATTGGTTGCTGTTAGAGGGTGAAGCCTGGACCAGATGGACTTCGGTCTGAGTATGGCAGTACAGCATTCAGTTCAGCTTTGCAGCATTCTGTCCAACACATCTGTCAGGGAGCAGTGTCAAAAGAGGGCTTGCATTATATGATCAATTTTTTGTTTTTACATCTACTTGTTTTGCTTTGGTGGTAATCCTTTTCCTTGTTAGGAAAAAATCTTACTCATGTAAGAAATTGTCAGTTTAAAATAGTATTTGTAAAACAACAGTGCAATAGTCTGTGCCGTGCACTTGGAAATGACTGGAATAATGGAAATCTTAATTTTGGTTTAGGGCATACCTAGGCAAATACTGTTCCTGTGAGGTAGGTCACAGGTGTAGCTGAATAATATGACTGCATTTTTGAAGTAACTTCAGCTCTCAAATGCAAACTGATCAGCCTTTCTTTCTGGGGACTGGATATTGAACATTCTGCACTGGTGCCATCTTCTAATGGGGAAACCTGTTTTTTCTTAATTTCATTTCTAGTAAACTTGTTTTATGAGACTCAGAAATTAACATTCAAACCATTCATTCCAGTGAATGCAGATCTCTTTTTGACTGTTACTTATCGTGCTAGCCAGAAACATTGGCAATAATAGTTCTGGATCTCTTCTACACTTATCTGTAATTGGGCTTAACAATACATGAAACGTATAGAGTCGTTTTTGTTTTTTACTTATAAATTAAGCAGTTTTGTCTCTGCAACACTTTTGAATTTGTAAAATAGTTGATAATTTAGCTACTGCATAGCTGAGTTGCATTACTTGCCATCCCCCTTTACCCCACCCCATCATGTTTCCTTCCAGGACAGCAGCCGCTGCAGGAAAAACAGCACCACAGGCTTGTATGAACGCTGCCACCCCAGATTCCCAAGTGACCATTCAGCTGAATGGAGGTTGATAACTAAGCTGGCAACAAGCTCAGTGGTTGGAATAAAAACAGCATCAGCTTTTCAGATCATACCCTTCTCTAATGTAATTAAATTCTGAGTCATAGACCTGGAGTGAGGCATGCTTCCAACTGATGCTGCATTTCCTGAAGGTCAGCTGGAGAGCAGTATATTTCATCAAGTGCAATCTATAGAGTTGCAAGTTTCCTGATTAGGTTTGCATTTGAAGAGCTTCCCAAGGCCTAACTTAGTGGGGAAATTGCCCATTTAAGCAATAAAGCATAATAACATATGACACTGCTGCTTAATGTTATCACATATGGGAGAGTGCATGTGAAATAGAAAGACAAACTGATTCGGGTTCTCTTTTTGCCAAGTTTTGTTAAGTCAGAACATCAGTTCTCTGAATTGTCCTATTGATCTTCTAAAATAGTTGTTTTCATGAATAGCATTCATCTCTCCATACTTATAGTTGTAGATTTACTACTAGTTCTCATTACAATTTTCTTTTTTTTTCTTTAAGGACTTCCTGATCATGTTCCTGCTTTTGTGATACTTTTTTGCTTACTCCTGTCTGACATAGCTGAAGTAATTCCTATGGGTGAGATAACCCAATTGTTCATCAGAAGATGAAGGGGGAAATAGTCTGCTAGTTGTTCAGAGGAAAGGCTTTCTCACATCCTCATTTGCTGCCCCATGATTATATATCATATGACATGCTAGTTTGGAAAAAGGCTGACAGAAAAGGAAAAGAAAATTACAGGAATTTGTAGTTAACTTAAATGATCTTCCTGACTAACCAGTTCAAATTGCTTCTTTTTACTGAATATTTCAGGCATTTCCCTTCTAAAAGATACTTTTATGATGAAATGCAAAAATGTCGACCTTGTCATCCCTATTTATGCTTTAGTACCAGAGAAAAGACCATACTTGGATTTAACCTGATATATCTCAATAATAATCATAGAAATAGATAGTCTGCTGTCTCTAGTAGGAGGGCAGGGAAGAGTAATGCCGTCTGCAGATGGAGAACTGATATGTTCTAAATTTTGAAATGTGTTCTACCCTTCTCTTTGGGGTCCTGTGAAAAAAGCTCCCTCCTCAAATAGAAGCTCCTTCTAAGTAGCACTTACAATTGACTACTGACATCTTTTGTGTGTGTGTCAACCTCACTGACCCTGTCTCTAATTTCTCTTCCTGAAATGCAGCCAACTTTTCTTTCTCCCTTTTAGTGAAAAAAATCCCAAAAATTCTCTATCCAACTAGAATGGAGAATTTTGTCATTAGCATTATGAAGGCAGAAGCCCTGAAGCATAGTGGAGTGTCAGTAGGAAAACTCTTGTAGCAGTCATGATCCCTCATATCTTCGCACACTGTCTTATTCTTTTCCATAAACATTAGGTCCTTCAAAATAGGTTTATCCCTGCAAGCTATTTCCCATCTTTGACGTGCTCAAGATAATGAGAGTACAACCTGCATCAAAATATGTCTGTATTCACTCAGTGTCTCTAGGAAAAATTATTTGGGGTCTTCTGCAGGTATTTAACCATGTGCAGAAAAAATTTAAGACTGACAGTTCTCTGTGCCAAGAGAAGCAGTTGTTTAAAAATAGGAGTTGCTCTTTCTATATGTGCATATATATGTTGGCAGGTGGGCAGGGAGCAAGAAGCTTCTCAGTGGCAACAACAATTTAATTCTGGATGATGAATAGTTAAGAAAAAATGTAGCTAGATATATAATGATGAAAGGTATCAATTTGTTTGGACATAATTATTCCATGCAGTTAGAAGTTTTCCTGTAACAAAGGATGGCAACACTTCTGCTAATATTATTTCAGACAGCTCAGAATTGCCATTTTGGACCCCTTAATACATGCTGCCTAAAACCTAGTAGATAATAATTAGATACTAATGCAATTGCGAGGTCATCAACGTTTGGGTTTGCCTTGAAATGGAAAGAGAAAATAATATTTTGTGAGGTAGCAATAAGGTACAGAAAGAGTCCTATTCATGTGCTCCTCAAATGCTCCATTCCATCCCTTTGAAAATGAAAACTAGGAAATTGTGTTGGAGATTCACAGTAGGGTTAGAGGAGATGTTTCAAAGGGCACACTTGTAGATATTTATCTAATATACCCCAAGAATAATCAGGCCTAAAACTAAGGAGAACTAAAACATCTCCTTAGTGTGGATTTTGTATGTGATTATTCTTGGGGTATATTAGATAAATACCTACAAGTGTGCCCATTTTCCAGTGGAGAAGTGATTTTCCTCTTCCCCAGCTACAGAAATGTTTACTGTCTTACTATATTTTAAAATCCAACATGATCATCTTAAAAGCCAATATGAGGAATTTTAGAAGTTCATTCAACTCCACAGGCTCCTTTATTTTAGTCAAGGGAAGAATCACTAGATTAGGGGAAAAGAGTGTTTTCCAGTGATAGGCAGTGAATCTGCTATTTTTTTTTATTTTGGGAAATAGGATGGATGGAAGGTACTTCCTGACAGATAGTAATTACTTTCAAGAATCAGAATGTCAGACAGTCCCCATTACTTTAAGGAAATGAGTAGTTAACATAATGTTTTTCAAGATACTTAGCCTTACAACTGCAAAATATTTAAATAATGAAAAGATACAGACCTAGACACTTGCTTAAAGCACAGGGCACTTAGATGTATCTGTTTTGGAGCTAATATGCAAAGCCAATTAGAAAAAGTAATAAGTTAAATTTACACTCTCTGTAACACTTGCCAGGAAGACATGGTATGGCAGGAAAGCTGGGCAGGCTGTGAACGCACTGCAGTCACTCAGTGGTCGCTGTGAGGAGTAGCTTCCCTCAAAGGTGTCAAATAAAAGTGCAAGTCGTTTTAAAAAAATGTAATGCTAAGCATGTCGAAGACACATAGGTAAGTGGAGATATTATCAACAGTATTTCTGGAGGTATTTTAGGTGGCCAGGCCCTGCTGAACTTTAATGATATGTAAGAATCATTTGACATTTATGAAAATCTGATTTGGTTTCTAAATAAGTGTGCTGTTTTTTTCTGAAGGGTAATTGATAGCGATTCAGGTAAGTCCTTAATAACATGTGTTATTACTCAACTGTCTTAAAAGTAGTAACTTCAGTGTATGGATCTTGGGGATTTTTGTAAAGTTAGATGGTCTGAGGGAACGTTCATGAACAACCTTAACAAAAGATTCTTGGACCTGACTGCTTCTGAGTAACAGATGAGACTGATGTTTGTGTCACTTTCAGGATGTAATTTATAGGTTAAAGAGGAAAAAATTGTGATGACGTCAGAGGAAGTTGCAATCAGTCATTAAGAGCTACTCAGAAACCTAATGGTGAAGACTTACTGTATTTTTTTATTCAGAACTACCTAACACACATAGAAATAATCTGATTACCTCTGGTGTTGTATCCTGAGATATATCCTGATATTTTAAATGAAACTGGACCTGGATCTTCGTACAGTTATCCGTTCTGCAAAGTTCACTTCAGGTTCCATGTTGGGCCTTTACGGACATTGTAGGCCATGAAAATACAATTTTTTGTGAATAGCTTCAGTGCGAACCTTTGCAAATCTCTACCAGAAGTTCCAATGTGCTTCTGCTCATTCTCTGGTAGCTTTGTTCATGATAAGGTGGTGGGGCTTTTTCCAATTAAGATCTCTAAGAAAGAGTTCACCAAATAACTTGTTCTGCACAGCCTAAGCAGCGTGGCAGAAGTTTGCTGAGTACTTTAATTGATGTCCATTAAAAGTTGAATTGAAGTCCGCAAAGCTGCTCTGCTATGATCAGACACCCTGTGAAGCACCTACAAAGGATCTTGAGTCCATTAGTTCAGTGGATGCTGCTTCATAGGTAATGAAAAATTACGTAAGCTTTGACCAAACCTTGGGAACGTAGCTCAGCAGTTAGCAATGGAAATCCAATTAAAATACTTTCCATGTACTTGTTTCTAAATATCTGCGCTATTGAACCATTCCCACTTAATGCATAAATGACAACATAATATCCAACTGTAACAGTTGGTAGAAGCCATTTTAAGTAGCAGTTTGCAAATTAAAATCTATCTCTGTTTGTTAATGCCAGTTGAGCTGTAATAAAAACTAGTATTCCAGCTGTGAAAAAAAAATAAAACACAGCTTGGTTTAGAGTTATTTACAGATGTGTAGGGATTTTAGTATTTTTTTCTTAAGCCATACAATGGAACCGTGTGGTCATTATTCCTTCCCAGAAACATTTCTATCGGATGCCCTTTCTACCCCTAATTTCTGGAATCAAACTCCTAAGAAAATACACATTAAAGTATTATGGCAATTCTTAAGTGTTCATTGATTACAGAATTCAATTTCCTGTTGCAAATGTTGCTGTTCAGTGTTAATATAGCTGTTTACTTGTTTTTATGGACTATGATGAGCTTCTGTTGACTTTGAGATAAATCTTATACTGCTGTCTTTGAATGATTTCCACGTGTTGGCATTGTTGCTGTCTCCTGGAGTGTTATTAGGATTCTTGCAACTTTGATTTCTGTTTGTTTATCCTTCTCAAAGTATCGGCTGCTGGAATCATGGTATTTTGTGAGTTTTAACGCTTTTTCTTCAATAGTGAAATTCCCAGTTGCATGGGGGAAAAGTCTGCAAATAAGGGCCAAGCACACCCTTGAAACCTCTTCAGAAAACTGAAAACAAGAAAACCCAGGCTTCGCTTTTCGTAACACTAGGTCAGGGCAAGGAGAAGATGGGAACGTGTGTTCTGAAGCAAGCCTGGAGGAATGGTTCTCCACACATTCCACTGAGAGGAAGGCGTCACTAACTAACTTGGTGACCTTTCTGCCCTCCTTTATGGCTGTATTTAATACGTTCAACATTATGATCCCTGAAGAGTCATCTGTAGCTAAACATGAACAAAATGTTTATTGGCCTGGGAAGGGTTAGAGAAAATACTTTTATTATTTGGATTAAGGAAACTGGCCTATGAAAGTTTTCTTGCTTTTTCAGTTTTGAGTTGGTTTTTTCCTTTGTATCAGTATAGCCTTATTAGAGACCAAACTGTGTTAAAATGGACTATATTGTAAGCAAGGCTCACAGGGACCTGAAAGTCTGCAAGCAATAAACATAGCAGCAAAGTTCCCAGAGAGGATAATTTGTAGAACTCATAAGCCTGAAGTGCTTTAACTGAAGCGGTACAGTTCAGAAAAGAAATGGGGATGACTTCAAAGACACTAAGAAGTTGCGATTAGAAGTTTGCAATATACAGGAAAACAAGGGGGAGGAAAAGCCAGGTATGGTACACTCACACAGCAGGGGGAGGAAAAGCCAGGTACGGTACATTCACACAGCAGGGCTGGAAATAAGGGTTTATTAAAGGGTGGGAGAATGATGCACGTTAAGAAGAGGAAATGGCTCTTCTGACCTTGGTAGGAAATCACGTTAATTACATCTACCTAAGAGTCAAGCTTTCTTATTTTAACTATAGTTTTTAGAATGGCCACAGGTTTCATTCTAAATAGCTCAAGTAACAGGCAGGACTGTGGGAAATATTTCAGTGACAAATAGAGAAGCTGCAAGTAAATGACTGAATTATGGCCTCCTTAATTGGTAATGACATCAGGAGAGTTTAACATGAGCTGCTGTCATCTGAACTGCGTGTGCGTTAAACAGATGAAGAGCACCACAGTAACTTGGCATACTCAGGAGGAAGAGGAATATGTGGAAAGGTTGAATCAAAGTACACTGTATGTAAAAGCCAGAAATATTCTTGAACACTTCAGCCTACTGCAGTCAGCCTACTGCAGTCAAATTGATGGTGTATCTTGCGGTGGAGAAAAAGGTTGAAAAAAATCCCCTAAGAAAACAGTTTTGAAGAATGCAACTTCTATAAAGTGTGAAGGTTTTCCATTCTGCCCAAGAAGCAACTGTAAAAAGTCATTCGTTTGCTCAAGGGTTTTTTCTTGTATTTCAGTTTAATTGCCCTTCAAAAATAATGGTTACCAAAGCATTTTGCGTTAGTACACGTCAGGAAAACAGTCTCCTCGAATGTAGCAAAGGGCGTGGGAGTGCGTCCTGTACAAGCCTGAAGCCAGTGTGGCTTCGTCTGGGAAGCAGGGTCAACTGGTCCTTCCAATCACCCAGCCCTGAACTGGTGGGAGAGATGTGGGCTGGCACTGGATCTGAGGGCTGTTATGAAGATGGGTCGCTGTTCCTTGTGCATAAGCCGAAAGGTCTGCTCTCCTGACACTGTTTCAAGTGCACCTAAAGAATAATTCAGCAGAAAGACTAAAGAGTAATGGCTAGTCTCTGCAACTGGGAGGAGAACTTTGTTGCCTCAGTTTCCTTTTCTTTCAAACCAGCAGATGCCAGTGGTGAGTGACCCTTTAGGGAAGAGACTGAGAGCAAAACATGAACAACAGGAGGAACAAACATAAGAGTATAACATAAAATCTTTACTTGCATGCTGAGAGATAGGAGAGATGAAGAAAATGCGAGGCCTGATGCCCTTCCATCTTTTTGCAAGACTGCAGCTCAAAATAGCCATCTTCTGCGAAAGTACTTGCTCGCATACATTCATTGAAATACTAACTCTCCATCCATCACTATCACCTCTGTCCTTTCTGGCTTACACCTTTAGAGATTCCAGGAAAAACTTTTCAGATTTTAAGCTATTTGCTTTGCTGCCTTCTGGGCTGCATTTCTGTCATTTGTAGTTAAAAGCTGGTGGCGTGGCATTTTTGCAGAGGGCAACAGTATTACTGCTATGCAGATCACTTAATTATTCCAAGTGCTATGAGTGCAAGTCTCTGAAGATGACAATGCAGTGCAGGGAAAGCTGAAATGAGAGGTAATGAAAGGTAATGAAAAAGTCAGAGGTAGACAAGATGATCCTGTGATGCGAGGTCAAACAAAACAAAACACTTAATAAAGGACTGTGGAACTGGAATTAGCCAGTATTCCTGAATGGGCCACCGGTGTCACAAAAGCAATATTCTCACTGGGAGTGGGGGAATGTAGAATGTCAATGCAGTGCAGAGCTAACTCCTTACGCTCCCTGGAGGCTACTAAAAATCTACCATTGCACCTTCTGAAATTTAGAACCTTCTTGAGGGAAGTTGTGAAGGAAGTAAACATAAAATGACTGTCACCCCCAAAAAGAGCTGTTTTAAAATTCTAGGCTTTCGTGAACAAAGGATGCAACCAAAGGCATGGACATCTCCAGGAAAGTCCTTTGCCCCAAATGAAATTGTTATTGGAATTTTGGAAAAAAACTTTGACAGAAAATAAATAAAATTTATGTGACAGTTCAGAGCCAGGACCAAACTATTCATCATCAAAATTCCTCCTAGTGCTTGGAGAAGAATATTGAGCTTACAGGGCAGAGACTTACTACACTGCCTTCCTTCTGCACCTCCCTACCAGGGAACTTGTTGGTGTAGATTATTGTATTTATTGTTTGAATTGAGAATAAATTGCAGTATCTTTCTGGCTTGGACCATGATGGTCCTGTGCTAGGTATTTTACAAGCAAAATTTAGCAAGATACTCCCTGTCCTAAATCACTTATAATCTTTAAAACAGATAACAGATGGATACAGGCAGATGGCAGAGAAAAAATTTGTGACTGGGTCTGATCAAGAATGTTTTCTCATCAAAACCATGGTGATTGATAAGCTCTCCTTTAAAAAACTTGGATTTTACAATCTTGGAAAAAAATTTGATGAAAAGTAAAGAATAGAATATCCAGTCAAGGTAAGGGGATGAGCAAAGAATCCCAATGAGGTTGTCATTTAAGTAGGCAGATCAAAGTGTTTTGTCTGAATTAGGTGTGATTTAAATTGGGCTTTCATACTTTCTGTGTGAATAATACCCCTTAAGGTCATCTGGAAAAAGACCCTGCTTCAGCATTAGTCTCAAACTGGTGGAAATTGTTGTAGCTTATGCAGCTACAAGGGAGATGTTCCAATTGAAATCCTCAGACAGGATGTTTAGATTAGTATGAAATAATCTGTCAAATAACAACAGAAACTTTATTCTTGGGATGTGTGCCGTACACTGTTAAGCATGGGAAAACCAAACAGGGATCTCCCCGTGTTCCTTTGTCATCCCCAACAATTGCCCAAAAGTAAAATTATTTTAAGGTATTGTGGTGGTTTTCTGAATGATCTTCTAAATCTTTATTGATTTTTAAATGTTTGAATTTACTTTGTGACCTGATGGGTCATTCCACCATGAACAGTTATGCACAAGCTTTTGGAAATTGAGTCCAGGTTTTGAATGGCATTGTTTTGAACAAGAGTGTTTTCTTGCAAACCAGATCTACTTCTATAAGGTAGAATAGAAATAGAAACATGACTGAATCTTTTTATTTGTTTTAGGCTTTTTGGTTTTGTCTTACCACAGTGGAACAATCAGTAGTAGGCAGTGAAGCTTTCTCCCTCAGCATATGCAGATTACAAATTGGGTTTTTTTGAGAAATCCATTTTTTCTTTTCAGGCTAAACATGGGTCAGAAAATGGGATGTGCCCCGTTGTCCCTTTGTTTCTATTCAGTGTTAAAGGGTTGTGATTTGATAAGAAACATTTTTTAGTTCTTAAAGAGATATGATTCTGTTTTAAAGATTATAAAGAAAAATATCTTCCAATTAAAAAAACCTCTTTCAGTCTTTATCTAAATTTAATTATTCCAGTAAGAAAAGCTTTAATTTTAACATTTCCTTTTAAGGATAGAAGTCTGTTTCTGTAATATAGAAGTGTGTCTTGTGCAGTAAATTAAAAACACCATCAGTGTACAGAAAAAGATGTGTAATGGGGAATTTAGTCATTTTTTCTTATACATTTGTGCTCTGAATTTTGAGTTGTTACTAATTTCCTCCATATAAGATTAGAAACGGGAATAATATAATATCACATTTTCTCTAGCACAGCCATTTAAATGTTGTTAGCAGGCTATGTCATGTCTAGATACTTAACAGAAAGGAGAAGGAAAACACTGTGCGAAGTAGAAGTGAAGGTATTTAGTGACAGCATTAGAAAACACTTCAAAAGAAAAGTTTAACTCCTGAAAAATAGAGGCTTTGGATTATTCAAAGGAGCTAATCGTAGGAACTTACCTAAAAGGTGACCTGAGTTTATAAAGGAAATTTTATCTGTTCAGTTGCCTTCTGGCCCTAAAGCATTCTCCTCTTTCCATGTGTTCTGCCTGCATTTTTTTTTTTTTTTTGAGAGTTGAGGTGCCTATAAGTTATCCCAGGTAACATTTAACTTACATATAATGGTCACACTCAGACAATATTAATAAAATTAACTCTTACTAAATAATATTTATTCTGCTTCAAGAGAAGCTTCTTCACAAGCTCTTCTTCGACTGGACTGTTCAGCCAAGTTTTTTTTCCCCTGGTGTCATCATCACTGAAAGCTAGGAAGTTTAATGACTCTTCAATGTCCTTGGTCTGGGACTTTTACATACTCTTTTATATACACATACGGTGGTACGTTTTGTGATACAACAATTTACATGACATGTACATAAGAAGATTCCCTGAGCTGTCACAGGAGCAATCCCTCTTCTGTCACAGTTTAAAAATAATAAAAATGCATTTCTGTTAAAGCTGAAATTTTAGCTAGTATATTTGGAATAAAACCAAAATTGCTATGATAGTTTTCCTTTGGCTTTATGGCAGTATAAGAAGGATTAATACACTGTGTGAGCATACCGGGTGATAATAAAATATAAGAATTAAAATCACTTCAACACATTGTAGATAAACCTTTGAAAATAAGTAAAAATTCAGTCTTAAGTATCAGAATAATTGGAATATATGAGTAACTTTTCTGAAGAAAAGCTACTTTTAAAAATGCTCATTATCAGGGTGTAACAGGAGCAAGGATTGCATTGCTAGAGATAACATATACAGAGGGACAAGAAATTGCAAAGGTGGAGAAAGTCTACAGAAGGTTAAGGAGAGGGGCAAGATGATCCATCTATCATTTCTGCCACGATAAATCTTCCTTTTTTGAGAGAATAGTGTGACCCCAGAACAATGAGAACAAAATTGCTCTGCTACGCTATTTTCAGTGTCTTAGTATCACTATGGAAGTCTTACTGATCACGAACAGCTCGTGTTTTGTGTGTGTTGTCACAGGAAACATGATTCCTGTGTAGTACAGGGTGGTGAACGTTTTTATTTGTGGGAAATGGCAAATCTCTAAAAAAGGGATTTTATTTAATGCAAAATTTAATAATAACAATAATAAAAAAAATGAAAGATGCAGGATTACCTCTTTAGCCAGTAGGTCTCTATTATTCATCAAATCAGAAGGTGAGTCTTCTGTGTCATTTTTTCAAACAGCAGTAACAGAACCTAAGACGAAGACACCCCAGCATTTGATGTAACCCAGCTGAAGTAACCATGAGGGTGGCAATGCACTTCGAAAAACAGTGTGTCTTCTGAGTCTGGAAGTGACAGACTCGGAATGTGGAATGTATGAAAGAAAATGTGTTATGGTGATAGTACGGTCATGGATAAATGGCATGTGCAGGTTTGTGTTTCTCCAGAGAACAGTATTATTAAATTATTAAAGCACAATTTCTTTTTAAAATGTATTCTTAGAAGAAATCTAAGAAACTGAATGGCATCTCGTTTTGATAAGGACATTATATATACACAGCACAATGTATATTAAAAGTCATAAATACCATCACTGCTGATCATAATTAATATTAAAAGATGCAAACAGATCTAAGAACTTGAATTAATCTCCTTTTCTAAATGCTGGAAGTTGCTCTGTGCTTAATTAAGGGATAGGATAATCTTGTCTTCATGGCTAGGCTGGAACTGAGTAGGTATTCGAGTCCTGATTCTGCCACATGCTTCCTTTATGATGTTAATCAGAATGCTTTTATCTCTGTTTATTATTTGGAAATTGGACATAATAGTTCCTTTCCTCACAAGAGCAAATATTGTATCTTACACATTTATGTAGTAAAGCAGTTTTATTTCCACTGTATATGGAACTGGGGAGACTAATTTTTGAGTATTGGCCAATCTTAAAAAAAAAAAAAAAAAGATTGGAAAGATGAAATAAAAAAAAAGTGCAAAAGCTCAGCAAACAGTTGAAAGAGAAACCTGTTCAGAAAACTGATAAAAAGGATCATTGAAGGAAGGCAAGAAAAGGCCAAATTGTTTAACTTTTGGAAAAAGGAGACTTGGCTTTACCTTGTCTTGATGTCCAAGATATTTCTGATTGCTCCTTAATTTGTAAAAAAGGGATAAGCCGATACAGCAAGTGAAAGCCAAAAATGGACCGATTCAGAGTGGAAATAAAGGGAGTGATTTTAAAAGGCCAGAAAGGTAATCATTACAGACAGATTAGAATTTTTATCAACTGTAATCTTTTAATGAAAGCTAAACAGTTTCCTGAAAGATATTTTATAGCTCAGCAGAAGTGACAGACTTGATGCAAAAATTATTGGTCTGCATCATGAAGAAGGTCAGTCTAGACTATCCCAATAGTTCCTTTTGGCCTTGTGAACCATAAATCTATGAATTAAAATGTGTGAGTCATGCTGATACCATAATGATGGAGGCCAGAGAAGCACTTACGTTATACTGACTTACTACAGGTCTTGGAAAGAGAAAAGAAGAGAGACCACTTCCAGAAAGCTATCTCTGAACAGATCATTGCAATATTTTTCGCAAGTTAATTCTGTGAAGGGCATCTTATGTTCTGTAATGACAAGTTCTTGTGCATGACTGTGAATCCATCTGCTTTGTTCTGTGGGTTAGCTGATGAGAGAAAATGGGATTTGTTGGTACAGGGGGTTATGTCTTAGATGAGTGATACAAAAATAGGTCACAAAACTGAGAACTAAGCTTGCTTTCCTCCCTCCCCACCACCCCACCACCCCTTTTTTTTTTTATTCCCCCAGATTATTTATTTGCAAAGAGTGAACTATGTAGGTTGCCTCCTCACAGATTTGGTCATATTTACTAAATACTTTCAAAGGAAAAGAAAAATTGTCAGTGCTAGATGTCCTTGACGGGGACGTGGGAGAATGGCCTTTTTTTCCTAGTGTCTAGGAGCTGAGCTCTTACAGGATTCACCTGGAATACGACAAGTCTGAGATCCTCCTGCCTGGAAGGATTTCAGTTCAAGTTTCCTTCCAGGGAAATGGCTTAACCAGAAGGTACCAGGATATTCTGGTAGCGCAGAGACAGAATCGGCTCCAGGTGAGATTTCTCATTATCTGGTTCTCACTATCTTGATTTTGATATTATTGGATATTTAGGAAGACCTGAAAGCCTTTGCTTAAGTACAGCTTTTGTACTGGGGACATTAGAAGGCAGGAGAAATGAATACCGTTTTCTTCCAGCAGCAGAGAGAGCTTTGGATTTCCTGTGCTCCTGTGTGCTTTAGCCATGCACCATTGTTTATAATTGGATAAGTAACTTCCCTGGAAATATTGTGAATCTTAGCCTCCTTTTCCTTTTTTTTTAAGCTTCTCTTAAGCTATTATTGCAATACCTTGTTTTAGGCACAGAATGTTGCATATAGGGTGAAAATGATTTTTTAAATTACTTTGCTGTCTCAATGAGGAAAGAAGCAAATGATTTAAAATCCATTTGGTCCAAAAGAATACATTGTTTGTTTATTTCAGGTCAGCAAATGAAGCAAAAAATGAAGATATTTTTATAGTTCTGTTGGTTTCTGGAAATGGTGAAGATGGAAATAATCAAATAGTTGTTTGAATTCAAGAACATGAATAGTCTTTGCGTCTATACAGACACTGACTTACTGGGATTATTTGTATGCTTAAGTATCTTACTAAATCAGAACAGAATAGGCTGGAGTTGATTTTGGTTTTGTACTATGCTGAGATAACCACTGATCTGGGTGGAAATAGTGTAGCAGTGTAATGAGTCATACTCAAACCACTTTTAAATAGATTTTTTTTAAAAAAAGAAATGTCCATTGCAGAATTGGACATTTATTCAGGGAAATTGCCCATCTTGCCCATATGAGAAGCAACAGTTTAACATAAAAATAGGGGAAAAAATCAATTCCTTTTTCTGAGTTTCTCCCTGTTTCAAGCCCTTGCACAATGAAGGTCACATGCACCTTCATTCCTCCCTTATCTTCTGACATTTTTCAAGGCGTACCTTGCGTTCAGTGTTCATGCCTGGAGCATTGTATGTCCTTAGCACATCCTTCAGGACAATGTACAACTCTCTTGTTTTCCTGAATTCAGAGCCAGGCACTGCAATTTGAGAGGAGGCTGAAAGCTCAGTAAAACAAATGGTCGGATAAGGTCAGGTACCTTTCGCATTGGTCCTCCTTTCTCTTGACCTGGGCTGCATGTTTTCTTTTCTTATTTCCCATCTGTGTATTACACACTCGGAATTATTTTACATCGTACTATTTCCAGAAGTGAAAAGCACAAGATGTAATGCAAACATGCAAGCTAGAATGCAGTTCTCAAAAAGTTTGGATAAATAATACTCATCTGTAGAGTAGTACAAGGAACTGAAGGTTGTTTGCAGTCTTTTAGACTTTCTTTTAGGGGAAAAAAATGGAGTCAAACACGGTGTTTGCTCCACTGTGAACTTAATAGCATCAACATTAATAACTGAAGTACAGTTTTAAACAATACCCAATTTGAAACAGAACATTGAAATAAGTAAAATTGTTGAATGTATGAAATATTTTCAGAGAAAAATAGGTTTTCTTGAACATATGTCACATAGCTTCAATAAATGTTTTAGTGGGTTTGAATCTGTGTTTCCTTAGCTGGGCTGCCTTTGGTGTGGGTGGCAGGAAGACTCCCTGTATGTGTTGCCAGCAGATCAGTAAGAGCTGAAGGTGTCAAACAAATTGATAACAAAAGTCACTACAATTACTTTAAACACTATGTCTCCAACTATGGAAACTGGAGACCCTACGGTTTTTAGGAAACTAATTTTCCTGGCAAGTCTTATGTGTGTGTTTGTTTATATTTTACTCTAACTAGCATGCACGCAGAGATTGTTAATGTCCTTCTATGCTTCAGAATATGTTACTTTAAGAAGCCTATAACAGATGTAAAATCTAGACAAGATACTGCATTATTCATTCCAGTCAGTTTGAGTTATTGATTACGGCATTTTGAGGTATTTCTGCACTAGCTTTTTTCTCTTCGCTCCCCTAGACTGATAATCTAGAAAATTAAAATGAACAAGGAGAAATAAGAGCATAGTTTTGCTTCCATTTTCATTTTGTTGTTAAATTTAATAGCACATTAATGAGGTCTTTGTTTTTTTTCATAGTATCACCATTTCCATATCTTGGACGTGGTCATCCCTCAGAGAAGCCTGGCTGCATGCATCGTGTCAACCCTTGGCTTGATACAAAAGTGCAGAATTTTCATTTCTAGAGGCACAGCATTATTTTCTTTTATAAATGCCAAACTGAATGAAAAATACTCCTTAGAGAATTAGAAAATAATGAATGATTGGCATTTGGTGTACAATTTCTTATTCTAGTGAGATTTTGGCATGCCATTCACTGGGAAATTCGGAGTATTGAATGACATCCACATTTACCAGATGGGCTGTCAAGCCATACTATGTGTCAACACCTTTGCAGAGTATCACTTGAAGCCCAGTTCCTCTTATTTATGGCATCCGATTTGGTGTGTCTGAATAAGATATTATATATATATATATTTTTTTTTTTTTTTTCCCAGTCTAAAGCTGTTCATGTTACAAAACCTATGGCTTGGTCCTGTCACCCACAAAGGGGAGCTGTGTGTGGGGACAGGATTAGGAGAAATACGTGGAAGCACACGTACACTGAGTAAGTGATAGACCACGTTTAACTCTATGAGCTTCTCTTGCACTTTCTCACATCTTGGTGCCTTCAGGCAGGATGGATCTTATGGCATCCAGTAAGTAACAGCAACTGGTTCTAGGTCCAGCTGGTGGCCAGTTAAAAGTTCTGTTCGTCAGATATCAATACTAATAAGGGGCTACCATTGTTAAGTATTCAGTAATGACCTGGTTTTTTTGGATTAAATCCTCAGCAAGTTGGTGGATGACACCAAATGGGGTGGAATATTTAATCTGCTTCATAGCAGAGCACGGCTGTCACTCAGAAAGATATGAACAGGATGAAGAAATGGGCTGACAGAAACTTCTGTGGGGCTCGGTAAAGGCAAAGGCACCATTCTGTGGCTGCAGCAACTCTGATACGTGGTACGAGGAGCGGTTGTCTGTGTAGAGAACAGCTCTGTGTGGAGGCTCTGGTAACACAGTCCCAGGTGTGTGTGAGAGAGAGATGAGTACTGGTATTTCTTTGTGAATATTAGTAGCCATTGAGAGGGGATACATAAAAGGCGATTCATCATACCAGTAATTTCCAGCACATTGCACTTCTGGAAAAAAACACGAAATTAAGTGCAAGTAGGTTATTCCAGACATGCAGTGTCTCCTGTGTTTGTTACAATGGGATAGATTACCAGTGAACCAGTTTCAACCCGCTGCTGTTATGCTTTCCACGCGTTTTCTTTGCTAATACCTTAGTTTTGCAATATAATCCCTCTGCTTGTTGCCCTGTTCACGGCAGCCTGGAGGGCAGATTGAATTCTCCATTTGATTCCCCCCCACACACACACCTTTTTATCAGTGGTGTTTCTCAGTTGCTGATTTTTTCTTTTTTCTTTTTTTCCCCCTCACTTCTGGATTCTCTCAAATTGGTTCACATCTCTCCAAGTGGGTTGCCCAGAAGTGGACTTAAATTAAGTGAGGACTTGTGAGTGCCGAACTGAGAGATTTCTTTTTGTATCCTGCAGGTCATATTTTTGCTTATAAGCCCAGTATGGTGTTTCCCTTTGTGCAACACCTAAGTGATGATTCATGTTCAGCTTGCAAGCCACTAGAAATTCCAAATCCCTTCATATGAAACTGCTATCCAGCCACTTCATTATGTGGTGATTTATCTAGATTTCTGAATGTCAGAGTAGTAGAGCAGTGAACACAGCTGCCTGGAACAGGTTTCATTCTTGGCCACTGACCATCTAAATAAATATCTTTAGAAGGTGGTACCAGCTGCTTGTTAGAGCAAATAGCCAAAAGCCAGGAAAATTCTGAGATCAAATCCTAATTAAACTGCTGACTTGCTGCATGACCTTGGGTAGCTGCACTCTTTGTGTAGCCATGAGTCCCAAATCAAAACCTTTCAGCTGAACTTCTCTCTGAAGATAGATTAAAAAAAAGTACAGACCAGAACCTTTGTACATCACCAACAGTAATGTTCTGTTTGTATTGAACTTCTGACCTGACACTTAATGCAAAATATATCTGGGCCTTCTTATGTTTCTCTTGGTTTTATTTGTTTATATGGGTTTGTAGCTGCATTATGATTACTGTAGATACATCCACACAGGGTTATCAAAAGCAGGTTTTTACAGATTTGATTACCTATTTTACCATAGAGAAACGTGGAAATTTTTTTTGGTGCAGCTTGTAGAAGATGATGCATTTTTGTGAGAAAGTGTATTGCCTGTAGCGCTCTACGTCTGAGCTTCAGTACAGAAGTTTGCTTCTAGGCAGTACACTAATAAACACGGTGTTGTTAACTTAAGTCATGCTGGACTCAGTCTGTATGCAGAAGGCTAATCAGTTTGGGGTCAACAGGGAAGGAAAAGGGGAGGGAGGAATGACCAACAAACTGGCAGTGAAACTTGAGCTGTAGTAGAAAAACAAGGGGGAGGTTATGCACTTACAAATGTGAAAAATCAAAGCACGCATCTTTGCATATAGTTTGCCAGGACCTTGTCTGGAACGTATTTTAAATGCTAACCATTCATCCAAACAAAACTGTAATATGCCAGTTTGCACAAGCACCAGTTGATACATTTGGCAGCTGAACAGATAGGGAATCTCTGTGAAGTTTGCAGGATTCCTGCTCACAAGGGAATACCACATGGAGACACATCTGCCTCACTGTACCCTCGTCCAACTGCAGCTCTGTGCAGTGTGACCCAGCTGATGGATGTTGCTGGCTTGGTAGCACTGAACTTCCCAAGCTTGAAGGAGAGGTTTGCTGTCATATGGTTTGAGAGCTCACATGGTGCCCCAAATGGGAACCAGCCAGTGTAGTTTTAAAGGTCAGACCGTCTTTAAGAACCAAATGCTACCATCCTGGCTTCACGGCGTTGTTCTATGAGCGGTACTCTCTCACTGAGTGCACAGAAATAGGTGTGTACCACTTAAAGAGCACAATTCAGCTTATTGTTTACCGCACTAGGTAAATGGATAAATAAGATGTGCTATCCTAACAAGATTTCTGAAATGATATAAAAACTGATAAGTGAAATGAGAAGAACAGAGGAGGAAGACGGCTGGGAAGGCCTGTGCTGTTCTTGGGTTTCCACTTGCCTGGTTAGTTTTTGGCAGGGGGAGCACTTTTGTTTTCATGTGTTGAATGATATCTAGTATTTATTGTCATGATGAATATTATGAATAAAAGCTATGGGGAATTCAAATAATGCTTGGTGTATCTTTACTACAAACTGCAAGGAAGACTGAAAATATTCAAGTTAGATGTAAACAATCTGGTTTTGTAGTGGTGACCAAGGGTTCACTGAGCCAGTTTATTCTCCAACTTCAGTATATTTAGAGCTTCTTGAGGATATCTGTATACTAGGCAATTCTGTGCTATACAGATATCTCCCAGAGTAGGTCATTCAACAGCAGAGAAATGCAAGGCTTTTTTGAGTGTTAAATATAAAAAGGAACCTCTGCTGATTTTCTTGGTAATTCTACCATGGGGAAAATGTTGTACAAGTTTTCCTTCTAAGGCAGAAAGGAAGAATTGAGTTATGAACTGCACCTGCATATTGTGTGGGTCATGAGTTAGGAAAGCATAAGCAAAGTTTGTGCAAGAGCCAGAGTTCTGCTTAGGTGCTGATAGCAATGCTGTTATTCAGTACTTCACTATTAGAAACAAACATGAACACAAGTTGCCTACCTCCTAGAGTGTTGCATATGAGCGTTAAGTATTTGCAGATGAGGTTTTCAAAAACAGAAGAAATAAAAATGTGAGTGCTTATATTATTTAATACTAGGTGTGGTGACACTTGATCTGATTTCTCAGTTTATGGATCCTTAGTAACTGCAGATGGCTTTCATCAGCTCTATGGGACATTTTCTATCTCTTTTTTCCTCTGGTACCTGGAACTCCGCTACTTCCATCAGTCACAAACAGGATCTAATTACGATTACTCTTTGTATTTCCCTGCAGATGTAAGAAGTTCTCTTGTGTTCTGGAAGAAAGGTGCCCCATTTCTGAGGACGCTCAGCCAATCTTCTGTACAGGAGCTATTACTGAGGTGGAAGTGGTTCTTTGAACAGCAAGGTTTGTGTAATGCTAAGTGTGGCTTTGTACACTGGTTGTATAACATAATTCATCAATAGTACTAGAAAATTATTGCCCCTTACTCAACCAGCCACTGCTTTTGCTGCTGTTGGTGTGATTGTTCTCTAAAGCAATAGCTTGGAAGGTGTGGGCTAAAGAGAGCGGGTTGGTACCTAGTTTGCTGGTCAACTCAGAAATGTGGAATATAGCTTAGTTTTAATGTGGAAAAGTAGCTCTTGCCCACAGAGAGATTTTTACTTGCATTTTCTCTCTCTCTTTCAAAATTGTATATTTCTCTTCCAACATTATATATATAAACATATCTCTATATGCAAGTGCATATATAAGAGAGAGGTTATGTATCTATATAGGCTTTATTTGCCCCGAACAAAATCTTTCATTGACTGATTCAGTGACCATTTTCATTAGCAAGCAAAAGTCATAGTGACCCTGGCTACTTTAGGACAAATTTGCAGCAAGCAGAAAAGAAATGAACTCAAGCACCTAACAAAGGAGTTTCTGAATGGGGAAAAGTCAGCAAACATTTTGCTAAGATGACTAGTTCCAAAATAATCTAAGTCTCCAGAAGCATGTGCTATAGCTGATTTCAGTGTAATTTTTGTGACAGCAGTGAAAGCTTGAAGTTAAAACATATTTTTAATGCTTATGGCACAATCTTGTATGATTGTGCTAATGAAAAGTGATGTTTTTCCTTTGTATTGTATGAAATTTTTGAAAAATGAAGATTTCCTTTGAAAACCTTTCACCGTCTCACAGTGCCAATACTGTAGTAGTAACTGTATTTCTCACATACTTCAAAAATCTAATGCCGAATTTTCCATGCTATTAAGCTGAAAACATGTATTTATCAAAATGTTGCTGTGATTGAATTTAAAACTCAATTTAGTTTATGTCAGTAAAATCTGAGGCAGTTGCTAACCACTCCTACCATTCTTGGAGAATATTATCCTATCTCTTAAAAAAAAATTACAGCAGATGTCACAAATAGCTGATAGCATTATTTATAACTACCATTCCTTTTGGTAAGCGCAATCGTACAATCTTCACTAATAGAGTCAGTTCCTTCACCAAGGCAGGATTAAGGCCTCTGGAAGCCATTTGGCAAAACCACAGCTTCTAAGGATGTATGTAATATGGATCAAAAGAAGAGCCCATGATAATGTGTCTCTAAGAGCAGGTGTCATGCAAAATTCCCGAATGACAGCTGAAGAGTATAGACATAGCATGCAAATAATAATGAGCTTCTAGACTGATAACGGCTAGGCATGTGTGGCTATAGAATTATCCATACTAAATGCTCCAAGACAGGCTGTCTGCAAATACTAGAACATTTCTGAGAAAAATAGGAACAAGACAGAATGTTCTCCCGTGCTGCTTCATCCAGTATGGAGAAGAATGGAAAAATACCGAGGAATAAGCTCGTTTCATCAAGAAAGCTGCCTCTCCAAAAAGAAGTTGCTAATGTAGTTGCTTGTAGAGTCCACTCTTTAAACTTAGTTTGCTTGCTGCTCCATCCAGCTATTTACATCACTGGTTACATCAAATCAATTGGAATAAAAGCATAGGCTGCAGAGTCAGCTTCCATAGATTCAAACATCTAAACTGATTGAAGGATAACAAAACATCAAGGAATTAGGAGTTTAGTATTTTATGCTGTCTGAATCCCAAGCTTCATTTATACCTTACAGCCAATTCTAGAATCTCATAGTTATTCCAAACCCAGGAATAACTGTGAATCCTGGCTTTTGGCTCTGTCTTCTGTTTCACTTAGTAATTTTTTAGAACAAAAGTCCTAAGTTTTCATACCTGTCTGATAAAAACCCAGCTTCCTCAAGTCTGTCTTCTGTGCTAGATGTACAAGATTTAGTAGGTTAAAATATATTAACTGACTGTAGAGAAATTCTCTTGCAGTACAAAGGAAGCAGAATGCTATCCAACTTATGCCCACAGTAGGAAATAATATGTTATTCAAGGCAATTGCTTTCCCCTTGTTTCAAAAAATTGGCAATGAGGTTGATGTAAACAATATATAAAACCAACTGATTCTTAAAAAGAGGTAGGTTTTCTGGAACACTTATTTAAGCCAGTATGCATGGTAATCACTCATCATCTCTCTGGATTCGACCCCTTATATGAACTGTAAAACTATGAAATGCACAATACGCACACACACAAAAGAGAAAACAGCAAGCCTTGTACGGTGTGGAAAGAGAACTGCACTTTGCTAATAGGGATGAAAAGAAGAATGTGCTTCCACTCCAGCTTATCTGCTGGAAATAGCAGTGCACCCAATGTTTTCACTGATCCATCTGAATAATATTGAATTCTGAACTCCGGTGAATGCTCATTGCTCATTGTTTTCCCAGATAACCACATATCATTCTGTTTCATCCAGCCCAAATGATCACAGATATATTTTAGTTGAGATTTTCAAAACTGTTTATGTTAGCAGCAGCTGATAACTGAATAAAATGTGTCAAATTGCTTTCAGGACCAACCACTTCACTCAAACACAAAGGCAAACATTTGAGTCTATTTACAGCTTGAAAATTTCCCTATAGAGCACAGCTGTCTTAAATGCAATTATTTATATGTAGATTTAATGGCACTGAGGAGTACCCTTCTTTCCCTACCCTCAAAACGCTTAAAAGCTGATGACCTAATTTTCTAATCTTTACCCAGGTATTTTATGTGCATCTGGCCAGTCTGGCCCATTAAAGTAAACAGGGCATTGCCTTTTAATACAATCAAGATTACTAGAAAATCCTCTTGAAAACCATTGAGAGTAGCTATCTCTCAGCTTTTGACAGAATAAGAATTGGAAGACTATCAAATGGGTCTATTTAGAGAATAAGTAGAGACTAAAACCATGCTTAAATGGTATTATATCTCTAGTCTGGGATACATAAATGTCCCTTTTTAATTCAGAATTCCTTCTTCCAGACATCTTTTGAAGTAGGGTTCATGATGCATTGAGAGTTTGGTCCAGTGAGATTAAGCTGGAAATGGAGCTAAGAAGGAAACTTCTTTTTAAACAAGGTCAAATGTGTAGACAGACATTCTCTTTCATTCTCCTGAAGTGCATGGCTGAGCTCCAAGGACTTGGAGATGCTTAGAGCGAGGCTGATGTGGCTCCTGGTTTGGTTTTTTTTTGTTTTCATGTTACTAGAGGAAGCTCAGTTGAAGCCAGATTTTTTTTTTTTTATTAAAATTGCAATACCTTTTGCATTAATACAGGTGTTAAAGCCCCATTGGTTCTTTAGGAAGTGGTAAAAATTGTACTTTCTTTGATCTTTTGAACACAGACAGCTGATTTGCATATGTTCAGAGTATGTAAAGTACTAGTCTGAGTCTCAGTCTAAACAGAAAGAGCAGCAGCTCAGGAGAGATGCATATACAATAACTTCGGCGTAGTTGAACCATGGTGACACTCTGGAACTAAATGGAATGGGCACTGATCATGACTGGTGAATTCAGAATTATTCTCATCTGAAGGACAGCCAATAAAAACATAATAAAAACATGCACCTCCTGGCTGGGGTTTTCGTGGGTATACCTGTTTAATAGAAATGGTATACATCCTAAATGCGTATTTGCACAAGGGCCTGGAACCATTCCAGGAAGAACTATTACGCTTTGGTGGTCTATAATACAGATTTTAAAAGCATTTATAAATAGCTATTTAACTATCAGACTAGAAGAGTTCCTTCAGAGATTAGCTACGCATTTGTAGATTATTCACATTTGTAGGACTCCTACTAAATACATTATTTACCAGGGGCAGAGAGGAAACTATTTCTTCATACAGATTCCAGTCTCTCAGGTAGATATTAAACATCCTTAGAAAGGTACAAATGTATCATTTACATTAAAAGAACTGCTAAAATATTACTTAATTCTGCCCCAGTCATGTTCTCATGTGGATGAGTGCCTGTGTTGAAATGTGTGACATCAACACTATCAGTGTATTTTTGTTTTGAAAGAGAATAAGCACACGTGAAAGATGCAATTAAAAAATAATTAATTGAATACTCACAAATGACCAGTTACCCATGCCACTCTTTTTCTTAGATCTAAATTTCGAGCCAAATACAAAAGCAAATTCTTCCACTATTTTAGTATACCTCAGCACTTTACAGTCAACACTTTAAAGAGTTTTGCGGATTTTGATTTGACCAGTGGTATATTCACATTGTGTCTATGGATTGCTGAGCCCAGCCCTTCTGTAACAAGCAGGAAATTTAATTATTTTTTCATGCAGTTAAGATCCTCTCTTTTAAAACCACCGAAGACTACTTTTTTAGGAGATAGAAGTTTTTGCATTTACCGTAAAACTATATATTGTCGGTGAGGGACTTTTTCTGAATATATCGTGTATGCAGAGATATTCTCTCACAGAAATTTTTGACAAAAGTTTTTTTTTTTTTTTACATCAGAAAATATTGTCTTGTCAAAACCAGAGCTCTGCTGAAACACAAGATTTGAAAGAAGCTTTTTTTGGATTGGAAAAGCATTTTCTGGATTTGAATTGCTGTGTGAAAATCAGAGCAGGGATTTGAACCTGGCTCTTTCACATTCCAGAGCAGTGCTGTGAGAGGCAGAGCACAAGTGGATAGTTTTCATGACGTTTCCTGGTTTTGTTCCTTTTTAATGGTTTCCTGCTCTGGGTTTCCTAAGATTACTGTTTCAGTGCATAGTGGGAAGATTTTGAAATCTTGGTGCTCTGTGGGACACTAAAATATATTTTCCCTTCAAATCTGTGTCTAGTAATATTTCTTCACTTGAATCACCCTCTGAGATGCCTCAGATCTAAAACATTACAGTTCAGTTGAACTGAGGATGTGGCTCAAATCTTCTGTGGGATTTTTAAAATCTCCACCGTGGTTGGTGAGAGGATACCCTGGGATGAGGATAGGAAAAAAGATAGGAAAGAAAGCTTTATGACTTGTGGAATTATCTCTATCTCTTAGTAAAAACCTAGCAAATTACTTTCAGCCAGTTTGTACTAATTAGCACTGAATTATCTTCCTATGTCCAGCATCTCTTACATCAGTTTGCATCTGCATAGTTTTCAGCTTGTTACTGTTCTGCATTCCCAGTAAAATTTAGAAATGTTCAGTCTGAGCATCACGTTAACTTGCAAAGCACTGAATTTTCCTTCTGCTGTGCCTGGTGGCATTACTGCAACCAAGTTGCTGAATTGAGCCATTTTTCTCACTAAAACCAATATATTTTTAAATTATTGCAAATTTAATTACTGCACAATGCTTTCTGTCAGGTAAGATCACTGTTGCCCAGTAAAGGAATTCTGGGAAGGTGGCTGCAAGCTTAGGGCTGAAGGGCTTGTCTCCAAAGGCAAGAGCTGGTGGTTTCACTGTAAAACACTGCCTCCCAGTAAAATCACTGCTAAACGTACACATAGTGCTTAAAAGGTTTATATAACATTTAGTTCCCACGTATTCTTTTCCCACTTCCACTGTGTTCACTATCCTTAAACTACTCTCCAGTCCTGACACATTTCAAACCCCCCACTTTGCCCTTTTTCTAGATTCTCTTTTTAATGATCCACAGCCTCCTGTACTCTGACTTCCTGCTTAATGGACCTCTTAACAGGCTTTCAGCTTTTTCCAGCCTCTCCCCCTCATCCTCCTCTGCCTGGTCTTTGTCTCTTTCTTACTTGCTCTGTTTATCTTTTATTCCCATCCACACCTTTGTCTCTTCTTTTCCACTTCAGCTATTTCTGTTAAGTCTTGAACCAGTCCTCCTTGTCCTCTGTGTTTGGACACTATACAGAAATTCCTGGAAAGGTAACTCGCTCTCATTATAGTTGCTATGTAGGAAAAGAAATGCAGCTAATTCTAAGTGCAGATGGGCAGTTTGTTTTGACAGCAGTAATAATCTAGAGTATTAATATAGAAGAGTTAATTCATATTACTGAAATGAAGAATAATAAAACCAGTTCATAGTAGTTCAGACATGACTGTCATGTAAATGTATGACTGTTAAATAGAAGTTTTACATATTGCAGGAAAAAAATGGAGTTTGGGATTTTATTTTATACCTCTTTTTCAATGACTGTAGATTATCTACAGGTTCTTTTTTATTTCTGGATTATTTGGGATTAAAAGACCTTGAAAACTGCCAAGAACCTTTATTCTCTCATGTAACTGAATTGAATGTCCTTCAACAGAGCATTATGGTATGTGGACAGTAGTTGCATATAACCCATTTGCTACTAAAGAAAATACCTCGTCAAGAGATTGAAGTGTCACTAACGCATTGGGGTGTTTGAAAGCGTATGAAGCAAGATATTATCTTTTGATAAGATTCATCCAGCTGAGACAGATTTCAATATATTCATTAGCCTTAATCTTTGCCCAAATCTCTCTTTGCAATTTAAATTCGGTATCTTATACTCGGGAAGATTCACGTTTTATGAGCATCTGAAGTAGCATTACCAATATGAAAAAGTGTTTTGTACATGAATAAATTATTGTTTTACAAGTCATTTCTGTAGTATGGGTATTAGGAGTAGTGTGAGTGCACTATCAAGAAACTTTTTAATGTATTCCCATTAATATGGCTTTTTTTTTTTTACCTAATAATCTATCAAAAAGAGAAAATCCTATCAGCATCACTAAATCCTTCTTTAAGGTTTCATTGATCTTAGCCTTAGAACAAGATTATAAAAACAGTCCTACACAGAGATAATGTCTAGAGGATTTTGACTAATCTCAGCCCTCATTTTAGATTAGATCTAGTCATATTCAGACACATAGCTATTCTTGTAGATAACATATGCCTACCAGTGTTTACCATTAATTAAGTTGCAATAATTGCTTTTGTTTCCTTTGGTCTTGTTACGAGACTAATGCCAAATATATTCATAGACTTTTGATGATAAATGTCTTGTACTCAAAGTATAGGATTCCAGGCTCAGGATCGATTTCCCCTGATGAGGAATTCTTTCTAACGGTGAAAACTTGTGCAGCGAATAACGAAATCTTCATGCATCCTAATGTTTCAGATGGTACTTAGGTATTCAGCTTGCTTTTTTATTCTTTAGTTTCCATTCTGCAGAAACTTGTATATAGAAAGATTATTCAAATAGCTTTTTGTCAGCGAGTGAATTATTTGGGGAAGGACAGCACAT
This sequence comes from Pedionomus torquatus, assembly GCA_013398155.1. Lineage (NCBI taxonomy): Eukaryota > Metazoa > Chordata > Aves > Charadriiformes > Pedionomidae > Pedionomus > Pedionomus torquatus. Next base: position 1,125,382 of record VZRU01016787.1, on the reverse strand, counting down.
AAGAAAAATGTGGAAATTACCATAGAAGTTGAAGGAAAGATTTCTTTTTCATTGGATCAGTTTTCAGATGTCAAGCTGTACATAGTGTCTTACAAAGACTTAGTTAGCAATATAAAGGAATCAGAATGTAGACTCCAGTGTTAAAATAATAATATGGATAATATTGTATACCTCAAATCTGTCATTCAGTTGCATAACTCTTCATGGATTTTCAAGTTCAGCAAATCATCAGTTTTCAGAGCACCTTCTTTTATCACAGGTATGCACATTTATCAGCACATCTAAATTTTCTTTTCCTTCTAAATAAAGCCTTGACATTCTGGGGCATCTTTTATTATAAATATATAACATTATCCAGTGCATTGCTTTTCATAAGGGAAAACATAAGCCTCCAAGGGTGTAACATTTGTTTACAGCTGGCTCTTTTTCTCTGTGAGAACATTTTGCTTTGCATTATTAGTTAATAGCAAGGGAAAATGGAGAGAAAAATTACTGCTGCATAAACAAACCTGTTACACAAATGCCTTTGATATTCCAAATGATGATGCTAAAGATTGTATGATTTATTTTTTTTTGCAGGGTTGTTTTTGAATAACTCAACAGTTGAGCTTACACAGTTTACTGGCCATAGTAATGGCAGAATTATTTAGGGCTCAGTTCTTAAACACATTAAAGTTGATGATTAAAATCCCCTTGGCTTTAAGCTTTGGCACAGTAAGTCCTAGACTGTCAGAGACATCTCTGTTGTGTAGCTAAAAAGCTACTTTTTTCAGCAACAAAAGAAGTGGTATTTTCCAGTAAAAATTTCTGGTAGGAGACTGATAAAATACCATCCTGCAAATGCTCTTAAGTGTATGCTCCTAGTATGTCCTAACTTGCAGTAGGTCTTGAGGACATTATATGCATCTTTCTTACACCACTAACTTGGTATAAACAACATGATATAAATGAAGGCTGTGGTAACAACTGAAGCGATTGCTCTTTCCATGCAAATCTTACAATTAAGTATGGATCTGATATACCTGCTGAAGTCATGTCTTTAGATATTTCTGCTTAAATTACACAAACTTTAGTATAGTGGATGTTATTATTTTGCATAATTACTTTATATCTCAAAAGTCATTAATGCCCTGTTTCAGAGCACCTTTTCTAACTGAGGGTGTGTGATGTTAGAAGACAGAAGACAAAGACAGAGCGTGGTTTACTCTGTTCACGTTAAACAATTAATACACCGAAAATAGCACTGTGCCCAATAAATATTTGTATTATGATATACTTAAATCTCAAGTCACTGAGGTTTTCTCATCTTTTCTTGATACCTTAGCTATTTTCTTCCCTTTTATTCTTATTCAGTGAAGCACATCAGTGTATTTAACTTTTTGCATCTGCTTCAGCCTCAGTGCCCAAGGATATCATTATAATTAAGCCTGTACTATATTCCTGTTTTGCATAAGCATGGCTGTGCATCAGTGGTTTTTCTTTTTTCTTTTTCTTTTTTTAGTCTGATAGTATGTTTGGTATTGTGTCCAAGAAAGTTAGCTGTTAATTACTTATGAAAGACTTCTCACCTTCAGACTAAGTTGGGACAGTGGGCCTTATTCCATTCCTGTGATAATTAACAGTCAGACTCCTCCTGACTTCAGACAGTTTCCTACCTCCATAATTTTTTTTTTTCCATTTCACATGCCTGTCCATTTATTTGAGATATTTGAGTAACTTAATCACATTATCCTTTGGTGGGAATGACTATACTTCATTCATTTTAACATGGTTCATCTGAGGAATATAAAGATACTAACATTAAATAATCTGCTGTGTTTAGCAGATCATGAATTTTATAGTCAACGTATTGCTTACCTAGCCATGAAATATCCAATGTGTATTCTCCTAATCAGGCTCGTTATACTTTCAGGATTATAGGGCAAGTTTGCTATGCAATTAGGACATGGTGGTTATTGGTTTTAAAAAGTCTGAGCCAAGAGACCTTTCTGGTTTCTGGTTACCAAGTGTGTGCTGGGTCAGCTTGCATAAGGCATGTAGCCAGCAGTAAAACTTAGTAACTGAAGTCAGGAACCTGACTAAGTGGTCTTGGTAGCATGGAGTATTTAAGAATCCAGCAGCCACAGCTGGCCAAGCCTTCAAGTCTTTCATCTCTATCTTCCCATCAGTTAATTCTGTTTAACAGTCAACTGTCTAGATCGAATGCATTGACATGAACTTCAGTTTCCTGTTTGCCATCTCTGGAATAGGAACAATTTCTGCACCTGACAGCTCTAAAATAAAAAAAAAAAAAAACAACAAAGTCATTGTGTGGTTAATGTCTGGGGTTGGTTTTGTTTTGTGTTGGTTTCCAAAGAGATTCTTTTAAATATGTGGTTAAAAACTGTGTCGTGCCTACCAGTCACTGGTGTTGGTTTCCTACTCTGAAAGGTGTGTTGTATGTTACATATGCAGTAAGAGCAAAGCTTCTGAGAAGTATGTGCCTTTGTGTACATACTGTTCCCAGCAGCTGCTTTCTACCTGCACTGACTGATGCTTTTGGGATACAGTGGGCTCATTATACACTGCGTAAGTTACAGCTTGGAATTTCTGTTGTAGCACATCAAATAGAAGTAAAATTGCACACAGGATTGGTGAGACAATAATGCTGCAATTGTGAAGAGAACTAAAGATCTGCAATCGTGAAGAGAACTAAAGATCTAGGCTTTTCTGCATTCCTAAATTGCAAGGTCAAGTTTAGATGTAGAAAGCTTTCAATTTAATAATTAAGAAGTACCAAATGCTGGGCTGGTAAACTTACTTTGGTTTTTCATCCTAAGATTACTATACATACTGTACTGTACCCATGTGCACATGCATTTGGATGCAGAAGCGCCTAAATACACAGACTACACAATACTGGCATACAGCTTCTCCTTCCCAGTGGCTTTTCATTTGACGCTCTATTCTCTATGTAGTTGTGAGCTGGTACATTCATGCCGTATACCCCACAAAGGGGATGAAAATCAGGACACAAGTGGTCGCCTTGTTGTTTCCAGCAAACAGAGCCTAGCTACTGAAATAACCACCTGGAGTGGCTCTTCAGGAAAAGGTATCCAGGGCTCATCAGTGCTTATTGTGTTTGGAAAAGTTCAGAGGCTTGAGTAGCATAATGCTTCATGGTGTCTGCTATACTCTAAACATTTTATGTTTTTAGCACAAACTTAATTTATTGTTGACAGTGACTGTCTCTCTGTTTATTTCACTGTGTAATCTTTGTCTGATTTCAAGTACGTCTGTAAATACTCATGCCGTTTTGGCAAACAAGTTATTAGCTCTTTCAAAGGTAAAGACATGAGAGCTCTTTGCTCTCCAGAAGACTTAACCTTTCAAAGTGCCTCTTGAAGGCGGAGGCCACTTTTCCTTCCCTTTGAAGATAATCAAAATACAGAGAGTAGCTGGTCGTGAACAAAATGATCAGGGTGGCATAACTAAAGCTTATTGAATTTGTGCCGAGGATCCCAAAAATGGCAGTTCCATTTGTTCCACACAGTTTTATCCTCTAATTCCTAATCACAATGCTGTCTTATTGTGCACAATGAAAAGACTAATTTGACTAAATCCATTCATAAATGACAAAATCAATAGCTCTCCTTTTGAAAGTCACTCAGCATATAGAATATGAGAATTTATGGTTAGTTTACTGCTGTCATGGACGGGTCTCTCTCTCTCTCTCTGGTAGTAACTGATAAAGCAGCTTTTGAAGTCAGACTGTCTCAATAAAGTACTTAAATCCATCTTAATGTACCCCAGGGAAGCAAGTCTGAATTAACCTGGTACCTTAGTTTTGCAACAATAATAAGGTGAAAGGGAGTATGCAGCAGAAACTGATTATAATAAGTGATACAAAAGGAGACAGCAACAATGAGGCAGAGGCAGAATAGGAACTGGGATTAAGGGATCTCTCACCCAGCCATGTGCAAAAATGTTGAAAATTAATGTTGTATTGTTTAGCTAACAGCTGTCAAGTCATTGTAATGTGTGGTATGCTTGCTTTCCTCTTCCTCACACCGAAAGCGTATTAGAAATCATATTCTCTTTCTTCTGAAGAATGACAAAGTTAATCCTTCCTTGCATGGCTTTTAAGACAAGCTCATAGTAAAGACTGTCTCTTAAATTTGTCAGTTCGGATATTAACATAGCGTGAAACTTTGATGTTAAACTGGCATTTGATGAATGGGGTTAAAAAACACTTAGGGCCGTATTCTTCCTGGCTGTTGTATTTGTGCACAGTAGAGCATGCGAAGGATGCAGATACGTCCTCATGCGTTTGTGGTGCTGCTGTAATCAGAGAGCACCCAATAGCCCTGACATCAGCTAAATACTAAGGTACATTCTTCTGAAAACATATGGCACCCAAAGGAGAGCAAGGAGGAATCCTAGGTTCTTTCTATTTCATTAAAATGTTTTCCCTGTAATCATAATACATTAAAATTGAAAAAGTAGTAAGAAAAACGTCTTTATTACACAGACTTGAAAACCAGTATTACTAGACATTCTTAAAACCCAGCATCAGGCAATGCCCATGTCATTCTATTCTGATGTCTGTTGTTATTTCTCCGATGCCAGTTATCCTGGTTCATTGCTCTCTTTTTACAGACAAGACGTAGTGTGAGTTATATTTGGGACTGAAAGGATTTAGTAAATTTACTAAAAAGCAGTGTTTCAAACTTTTTTCTTTCTTTTCTTTTCGGTGGTACCTCAGCATTTCTAAACTTCTTCCTGTGATGGAAGAGAATCAGAAATCAAAATGGGTTGTTTGGGACATTTCTGTTTCTTGTAGATTCAGACTTTGTCCTCGATAAGTAGAAGTTATGTATGTTATCTTTTAGCCCTTGGTGTTCAGTGAGAGGTGGCAATAATGATAGATGTTTGGAGTGTCTCCTCAGCTCTAGAGGGGAATTGGTTTCATTCTGACCTGGTCCTCGTGCTCTGATTCTCCCATTTTTGATGGGGTTCCTGACCCATATGCCATGGGAACAACAGGCACTTTTTAAGGACATAAAACAGAACAAAGCTTTATGTACATTTCTTTGATGTTTATCATCTCTTAAACAGCACTAAGGTTTTTTTTTTTTTTACTTTTTGAGATGTCGGTTGATTTTTATGAAAAAGCAAATTGAAAACATTCTCTCAACTGTTGTGTTGTTCTGATGAACCAGGAAACCCACTGTGTTGGAACCGCTCTGGAGAAGGGGTTTTGTTCTTTACCAACATCCCTTAAAGAAACAGAATCAAAATACAACCACAATTAGATTGAGATAGTTCTAATGTAGATGATGGGCTGGATGTAGATCTAATGCAGATCGGGCTGGATGGGGCTTTGAGCAACCTGCTCTAGAGGGAGGTGTCCCTGCCCATGGCAGGGGGGTTGGAACTCAGTCTTTAAGGTCCCTTCCAACTCTATCCATTCTATGATTCTATGAATAAAGAAGAATAATTTAATTCAAATCAGAGTAACCTTAATTTTTAGCTTGTAAGTGACTTAGGCTAGAAGTAAGAAGCACATGGAGCTTGTGAGAGGAGAGGGTGCATTTGCGGGTAACAGTCTTGACAATTGTTGGCAAATACACTTCTGAGTCACTGCAAGAGATGCCTCGTTGTCCCAAAGAAACTTGTATTCTCCGAGAACACTGCAGCCTAATGAAATACTGCCCTGTGTCAGCACGTGATTTTAGGCATATGCTTCCTCAAGGTGTTTTGAGTGACTGCACTGAAAAAATGCTGCAAATGCATGAACTCTGAAGTTATTGCCATTCCAGACTTGCAGCAACTAGGGAAAACTCAACTGTGCAGCAAACATTTTTTATAAATAATCAAAAATATCAGAAATAAGTTTCTTAATGATTTGTTGTTATTCTGGATAAAAGTGTGATGCAGTATGGTACTTGGGAAAGCAAAGTGAATATTTTGTTTCTGAAGTGACGCAAATAGCATCCTTTTACAACTTGGAGCAGCCTTTGAATCATGTGGTAGCTCAGCCCCAGCATTTGCTTCTTGGTGACCTCTGGGTGTTTCCATGGTGATTTGCATTTGCTATTTACCCCAGTGCTCAGCTTGGTATGAGTAGTGGTACTTGAGCGCTCTGAAATTAACCTCTTCAAAATCGAGATACTTACACCTTGTAATCTCTTAATATTCTCACCTCTACCACTCTTCTCTGCACTGTCATTTCAAATCCCCTGTGCTCTGTGCAATATTATTCTAAAAATTTCTTTTTATGATTCACCCTACAAACAAGCACTATTTTGTTACACACCACTTAGTTACGCTCTCCCTGTATGTATAATGTCACCCCTTGTGGATAGTGTTGCAGAATCACCCAGATACTTGAAACAACACTTTGGAACATAAAAATTCAATGAGAAAACGTAAAATGAAGTGGAAGAAAATGTTTTCATAGCCAAATATGATTGGCTTTTTATTGATTTTTTTTTCCCCATCAAGGAAAATTATTTTTAAAGCCCCCTGTTTACCATCATTTTTCAGTTCAGTTAAAAAAAACCACCAAGCTGAGTAAAGACTTAGTGTTGTGGGTATGCTGCCTGCAAGCAGCAGGAACCATTCCATCAGTTCATGCTGGGAGCTCTGAATGCAGAACCTCTACGGTGCTACTCCTGGAGGCTCGCCGCAAGCAGGAGTCTTGCCTTTCCTGGACCCTTGTTACTCTGCAGTGTACTTACAGTCAATCCCTTCTCAATCCTGGTGGTAAGAACACAGGACGCTTCTATTATTCCTTTTGCTTCCATACTTTTCTAAATTAAGAGAGTTCGGAGACCTTTATACTCCACAAACCAAAATACCAGGTACGTGATGAGGTTGAAGAAGCAATCGCCGCTAAACTATAAATATTCACCTGCATCGTTACTGGTCACAGTCGTCGTATCAGCTGCCAGCTGGGCAGAGGCTAATCTGCTGCAGGCTGGCTTTGATCCATTAAAATATTCTTTCTTCAGCCAAACGGTCTTAGCCCTCAAACAGCTTATGTTAGCCTGGGTCACTTAGTTTACAAACTGAAACCAACCCTGACCCCTGTGTTCCACAAATCCCACAGCCCTTCTTCCCCGTGCTTTTGGCCTTCTAAAAATGTGTTTTACTAATGATTACAAGGGAAAGATCAACTACAGACACATTGAAACAGGTGCAGATTCTGTTAATAAATACTATTTTTCTCAAACAAGTGATTTTTCTCATCAATCTGTATTTTGTTCCTTTGGCTGAACTGGGGTCACTCCTGGTGTATTGCTCGCTGTGATTTTTTTTTTAAGATTGTCACCATTACATAGCAGTAATCTGTGTAACGTTGTTTTCTACAGCACACTTCCACCTTTATCAGACAAAATTTTCTTTCCTTAACAATTTCGCCCAGATAATATACTTGCAGCTGTGTTTTGGTGCAACCGTAGCTGGTGGGTGCAAATTTGGTAGTTTAAGGGCCAAATACTGAATGCTCCATTTTTACAGGACCAAAAGTGCAAGTCTTCACTTTGTGGATACAAATTGCGACCCTTTGGGGGTTTTTGGAGGAGGGTTTTTTTTGTTGTTTTCTCCCAAAAGCTTCCAACGCTTCATCTGGCAGCTTAGGTTGACAGATTTGTTAGCAGACGGCAGAACAGGAGAAAGCCAGGCTGATGGTGGGCCTGGAAGGTGAGCACAAAAAGCCTAAAAGCTGGTACAGCCAGTGAATGAGAAGTGAATGGCAGTGATAATAAGATAAGTATCGTTGCCAAAAAGACATTTTTTTTCATCAGCTGTTTATTAGAAAGACTGAAAATGATCAGTATCAGCTACTGGAGGCATTTTAAAGGAGTCATGATATCCCAGAAGTCCACATTGATTGTTTTAATATTCAAGGCAAAGGTGCAGAAAGGAGCTGTTTAGACAACGACCTGGGTACAGAAAGAAAATCCGAGAAAGAAAGTAAATAATACAGAGACTGCAAATGCGGGCACTGAAGATATGCAGGATTTTCCAGTGATGATAAAAGGGAAAAAGCTTTTAACAGTGTAACTGCAAGAGCTCAGTTTTCATTATCCAAGATTTTTAAAAATGAATAAACTTTTTCTTATGCCTCAGATTTAAAATCCACAGGATGCAAGGTGGATAGATGCTGGAGGGTGGATACATATTGATTTCTGAACAAGCTTTTTTATTTGAAAGCCTGTTAAATAAATTCATTTTTAAATGTGGATACTGTTTCTAAAATGCTGATTCTATGCCACCATCTCTGTAAGATGTAAATTGTTAACAGTAGCACATATTGGCTGGCTGCTCAGAATGAGGACCTATTGAACAGAATTGTTTATAAATACAGAAACAACAAAACCAATTAGTATTTAAGATCATAGAAAAGCTGTGAGATGAAAAAGAAGGCTAGCTGGGCCAGGTTAGATCAAGAGATATGGAAGAAGGTTTGTGTTCTCAGAATAGAAAATAGTACTTATTGTATATAATCTGAGGGGTTCTGCAGTCTGAAACAGAGGTGTGTGCCAAGTCAGATCTCCTTTGCCTTCTCGAGCTTCGGTTAGCAGGACATCAACCTCCACCCACAACACATTAGACTTAAGCCTTCTATTTCTAAGGCCAAATTCATTCAACTTACAGATTTCCACTTGTGTTTAAAATTCAATTTTATGTACATATATGGTTTTGCAAAAAATAGCATCAATATAAAAGCTAGCTCAGTCAATAAATAAATAATACATATTTTCCTTACTGTTTTCACCATAAGTCAATGTTTAAATAATGGAAAAATTAATTTTAAAAGCTTCCTGGGATTTTTTTTTTGAAAGGTGCAGTTTTAATTTATAATTTTAAATGTGCTGATGATAAGCACATTTTAAAACCTTATGGCACAATGCATCAGATTACCTAATATTAATTTACTTTTTATAGTTTATTTAATATAGTATTGATTGCATTAGCATTTGGATTAATGACCTTTTAAATGCTCAAAGACTAAAGCAGTTGTCTAGTAAGATGAGAAGACAGTCGTGAGGCTGAACTAGTTGGCCAATCAGCTTTTTTAAAATAAATTAAAGATTTGGTGTAAACCAAAGCAGTGTTGAGAATTAGGGTTTTCTAATGAGATCATCAGTTCTAAATCGATACCAACAGGGTACACACTTTTGTTTGATGTTCACTATGTACTTGAGAGAATTTCAGTAATCAATCACTGGCATTCTGACTTGTAGATGCGAAGAAGTCCACCTCAGTGAAATGTTGAAGACTGCAAAGTAGAACTGTGTGCAAGTAAGAGGAATGTAAATTGGACCATTTCCAAAATGGAATAGCTGAACTTTCATAATCATATGTTAAACTCACTGAAAATCATACAGTGGGTTGAATTTGAAGCTGATCCTTTGCAAAAATAAGGGGATGCATAATTGGCCTAATCTAAACCTCCTCAGGAGAAGAATCTCAGCTGCCATTTTCTCTGCTGAGCTCAATATAGTATAAAGAGGTAAAAAACCACAGTCATGATTATGGCAGGAAATTCAGGAGAGAACAAACTGTAAAATCTTTCCCACTCTAAGTATGGAATGTCACTCCAGTGCTGCTGTCTTTGATTCCTGTTGCCATGTCTGCATATACATTTCTTTTCATGGTTATTTCTTTTTGGTTATTTTTTTTTCCTTTTTGCCTTCCCTTTCTGTCCCTGCCCCTACGAAAACTTTTGTGTACTGACTTAGAAAAACCTGTGAGCAATTAAGACTATAGTATCAACAACAGGATAATCACTGTCCTTTATTATTTCATTTTCTATTTTCCAAGTATTTTGAATAACTGTTTGCACCTGTGCTCCTTAGAAATACATTACTGTGGTTTTTTAACATACACCAGTTAAAGTACACAGTGAATCCCTTGAACACCATCTGACTTTATCAGTGAGGAGGTCCATATGACTACTGGCTTTTCTGATTGTACAATACTGATGGGTTTGCAGTGGATCCATAAAAGAGACCAAGTGAGGAATCAGGCTGTCGGGGCTCTGTGCCTCATGTAAATCCAGTTAGTAAAATCTGTCGGGTTTTCCTTTAGTTTTCTTGAAACAAGACTCATTATTCTTCTGTTCTCTGGTGGATATCCCAAATAGCTTTTTTAGTAGAGTTACTGTTGTTATCCACAGACAAAACTGAAACTGTAATTTGTCTGAAGCACAGGAATTTGTAGAAAATTATTTCCTATTCCCTAAAGCAGTGTGAGTGGGAGGGAGTTCGGGGCTGTACCTCCAGCTGGCAACACACAGCACAGGGGACAAGGCAGCTTTAAGCCCCCTTTACATTGGCTGGTCTATGTGTGCCACCCTATAGAGCTTAAGCAGTTACAGGCTTTTTTACCAAATGCACCAAATGTAGAAAAAGCACAGAGAAATGCTGTCTTCAGCTGATTATCCATTCCCTTCTGAAGTTTCTGCTGTGTTTGTGAAATTATGGGAAACAGTCTTTTGCTAAAACACCATTAATTTTTAAGTATGGTTTCCAATATGAAATATTTTTATTTTGGCTATTCATTTTTAATGACTGCATAATGCAACTCAGCAAAACTAATACAAAGCAAACCAAGAAAAAAAAAAGAAGCTATTAGCATCGAATATTTGCATAAAAGCCATGAAATACTGAAGCAAACACTTTGTAGGTAACTGGCAGATCATGCAATGAAGACAAAATGTACAGAAACTGCCATTAAAACATCAGTTTGTCAGCACAAACTTATGGTGCTAGATTTCTGCCCTTCTGGCAGAGAAGTTATTCTTACTTTTAGTTTGAGGATGTAATAACGGAGGTTATTACTAATTTATTGTGTCTTGGAGCCACGTTCATCAGTGTCCCCATTGTGAATTCAGTGGATGATCCCACCTGGTGTCTTAGGCTGCACTTTTGCCAGTAGCGATGGATGGAAGGATTCAGGATGAGCTGCCTGAAAGCAGATCTCTTGCATGCTTTGCCTTAGCCAGGAAATCTCTGCCTTCAGAGCACAGATTTGTGCTTTTGCCTATCCATAAAATACATAAATGACCAATTTCAATTTATAACTTCTGAGTTGTTATTAAGAAACACTTTTAAAACTTAACATAAGGTGTTTTACTTGTACTGTATGAGTATCAAGGCAAGTGCATGATCTTACAGAATATCTTTTCAGATGATCAAAATGCATGGTCAAAAATCATCCATGCTTGCGTCTCTGGGAACTGGATTATTTGAAGAATAGAAGTGTTGTGCACATAGATTCCAAACACCAGTAGAAGTAGAGCATCTGTAGCCAAAGCATGAAAGGAAGCTAACAATCAGTATTAACACGTTTTACTGCCTTCTTTTAGGATGCAGTTCAACATTAGGTGAGGATTAAATATATTAAATTATTTTTTTTAAGATCTTTGAGATTTCAACAATTTCCTTTTCACCTTCACCCAGGGCAACGGGAATCTGTGAGGAGAAGAAAAAGTAACACAGAATTATATTGGAAAGGACTCAGCCAGTCAGGGAAGTCAGGAAACTTATTGATGTATGTGCATTATATACATAGGCACATAATAGTAAAGTAGCATTTGAAGATGTTTTCATAGAAGAACACATTTAACCGTATAAATGTGAAATATGCAAATTGTTATTTTCCGTTAATGAAGTACTCCAGTTGGCAGTTGTTCAGGGTGCCCCAAAGACCCTTAAAACCTAAGTGAAGGCAATAGTGCAACATTGAAGTCAACTCCTAAGCTGCAAATCAGGGCATATATTCATAAATTAGTTTTTTATTTCTTAGACCTCTGAGTGAACTCTACAGGTGTTGTATTATTTAATACTACTGAAAATCAGCTTGATATTTCACATGAAGGGTACCATGAGAATAAATTCATTCCAGGACCACAGCTGATTATGTTCATATTCCTTTGATCTTTGCCTTGCACTAATGTATAAAGTTTAATGTTTGAATTCCATTTTCTAGCTGTTTTATAAAAAAAGAAAGAGTTGGAGGCAGAAGGTGTATGTACACTGATAAACATAATAACTGAGCATATCTGTGTGTGGATATATGTGTCTAAGTATTTATTTAGGTAGATAGTTGGTGTTTATTGTCATCAGCTATTGAAGGGGCCAAGGGTAACAGTCAAATTTAAGTACTAATCTTTGATCTGTTCTTTCCCTCATTGACACCGAGTGCTCAGCCCTCATCACCTTCAGGGAGACCTGTGGTAGGCTCATCCGAATTGTGAAATACAGACTTCCCAGTGATTCAAATGGGACTCTGTGCACTAATTAACATTTTCTTTTATGGCAGCCCTTTCTTCTGTCCTATGCCTGTGTGCTCCCTTAGTGGAGCGAACAGATGTAGTCACACATCTCTTAGGCTTGGCAGAAGACGGATGTCACTCTTTAGAATAAATGTACTTAGTCAACATCAACATCTGGCTGGCTGGCTGCCTTCCATGCATGGGCTATGATAATGTCATCTGGAGAGACTTGCAGGACTTCGCTTACTTCTGTGTTGTCCAGGCAACAACTTTTTCCTACCTTTTCTTTGATCTTTATATTCCTTACTTATGTTTGAAATGTGTAAAGTGTTTCAGCTTTTAGCTGCTAAAACATGTTGTTGGGAGGTATAATGCAGGAGCATTCTGTGAAGGAATAGTACTAGAAGCTAAAATTTGTCCCATTCTAATAACTGAATCTTCAGTTACTTAAAAATAAACTCAATATGTTGCTTTCAACATCTCAGCATTTGATGGTGTTATCTTCCTTAATTATAGTACAGCAGAGTCACTACACGCACTTTGAAGTGACCTGAGAAGGTGCTTTAAACTTCTCATGACAATTGATTTTTGTCACTGTAGATGCATATTCAGGAAAATAACGGGGGGTGTGTGTGTGTGGGTGTGTGTGTGACTCAAGGACATAACTCCTTTTCTCTTCAAGCGCTTCAGAAATATTTACTGAAGCTTTTGCATGATTATTTCAGAATATTAGCATATCTGTTAAAAACAGGTCTATGTCATGACCAGCCTTTTTTTATCCCTCTGAAGTTTAAAAAAGGGCTAGACGTTGGAGCAAACACTTCTCAAGGCCCCATGCCCTGGTGCACACAGTTTTTTCTGTTGCACATGAAACTTCTTTCAGCAGTTTTCTGCACACTCAAGCATCTAATGTGTGTTGCATTCTGTCAGTGTTGGCTTTTGTTTTATATGTTACATACAGACATATACGCATGCCCCAGCATGTCTCTTGGACAACCACACCCCCATACGCTTCTACTTCTCAGCTTAATCTTTCCAGTGAACTAAGGGGGCTTTTCCACTGAAAACCTTGTAGAAAGCATGTGAAATAAATAGGGAGGAAATAACATGAAAGGGGATTATAATCTGGTTTCTCCACAGAACAACTCTACTAGGTGTTATCGCAAATTAAAATTGTCACGTAGCGTTTCCTGTGTGTGCCTCGGGGAGCGGTCCCCATTGAGTCAAGAGTTGCATTCCGTTCCCGTGCCCATTAAATCTTCGTTATCCGATAAACCTGTCAACGTCTGTGTGAGAGAGTGACAGCTCTGACAGTATCCTTCTGATGCTGGCACCTGAGCACTGGGAAGGAGAGTGAGACCATCAACTTATTTCATGTAGACCACAAAGTAACTTTCAGAATAGTAGAATTTTGACTAACAGTCATGCAAAAGAAAGACAGTAATGAGATTTCGCATGAGATCAGGGCCTATACCTGCCTATGTTAGATCATTAAATTGCCTTTCCACATGCTTTTTGGAAGGAAACTAATTAATGCTCTTTTCTTACATGGCTTCAGCCTGATATTAAGAAGCTCGACATTCCCATTGACGACTAGAATTAAATAATCAGCCTCTCATAAAAAAGGATATGATTAATTAATAAACTGGAAAAAAAATATTTCACTTTTAGAAAGTATTTTACTGGCAGATACTATGAAGGCAAAAAACACGCAACAAAATGCTGTTAAATTCCACTTCCTCATTTATCCTTTTCCTCTCTTTTGTTCTCTTTGAAGTAAATTCCTCAAAGATCATTTAATTTAATTAAAGTTGCAAAATGTACCTGACTCAAATAGGTAGGCTAGGGGTGCAGTCTCCTTCAGCGTGAAACCGCTCTTAGTTCCCACCTTTCATTTGCTTCTACCTGCAAGTTGCAAACCCTGCATTCGTATTTTCATGTAACCAGGGTCTGTGTTACATTTACAGAAATCTGTGTGTATGTGCACACAGATGTGTAGATTATACAGATCATTTGTACCATATACAGTCCTTTCCTTATATTAAAACCAGACCGATGGTGTTTGACCCGTACTGTTTCGCTGGTTGGGAAACTTTGCAAAAGAAATTGGCTTTTCTCTCTTACAAAAAAAAAAAAAATAAAAAATCTTGTTTCTTCCCACACTTGAAATGGTCCCCTTGACTTTAAAGTTGACGCAGCAGGTAGTGCTGCCGTATATTTTGTACCAATTCTGTCACTCAGTAACATTTAGGCTTGTCGGCTGAGTACCATCTACAAATGCTAACCATGATGGATTTGTTTTCAAAATGTTTTTAAAAATAAGGAAAAGGTAGAGTGTGCTCTTCATGGAAGCTTCCCTGTGAATTTTAACACATTATGATATAAATGTAATAAGCTTCTGTGCCAAGAGACTAAATGGAGACTGATGCCCTCAGTCTAGGTTATTTGCACTAAACAATCAAATTTTAAAATTCACTAAAACTATAAAGATTGACAGAAAAATGGGAATTATGTGTGTATTTAATACATTTACTATTCAGCTTGTAGCTTAATAACCACTACAAGAGTTTTATTCGGTTGACCTGTTTCCACATGGGATCAGTAGGTCCGATACTCCACAGTTCTTATCAGATGTATTTCTTACAGCATTTCTAACATTGGAAATAATTAAGTTTTCTTGATCTAGACTGTTACCTAAATCACACGATCGCTTCAGTCACAATTTTAAGGATAAAAAATCACCGGGTAAGTTGCAGAAAGATATTGGCAGATGCAAAGGATTGCAACACATTTGAATTGCTGCGTGTAATATGTTTGCAACTTCTGGAACTGCTCTGATGTTCAGCATATACACAATTACTTCTGACACTGAAGGGAGAAGCTGCCTTTCATCAATTTTAATCCAGTAGCCTTTTGCATTCTCCTCAGCAGCTTCTTCCTGTCTTTTGTTATTAAAGCAATACGGACATATTTGAGAATTAGTTTTAACAATACATTTTAAAAGAATGCACTACTTGAAAAGTGTGTTGGAAAATCTATTTTACATTTTGAAAGCGAAACAACAATTAAAAAATTCCTGTTGTAAATTGTACATGACATGAAGCTATCTCACTTTGGGTGGTAAGACTCATTGGTCCACCATTGATTAATTTAAGTGGAACTATTGTAATAATGCTAGTAACAATTAACAAGAAACCAGATTTTTAATGTGTTAGGTCTATGGCTGAAGTCCTGTGTAGCAGAAAAGGGCTTTGTGCTGTGGGTAAGACACTGTGGCTTATGTGTTTGCTCATGTAGTCACCAAACAATACATCACACACTCCACCACTAATTTCAGCAGCTGAAACCAGCAATGTCTAAGATTTGAGTTTTTATCTCACTGTTCAGATCAAAAAGGTTTACTGAGAAATCCTCTAATCGCCTGTGAAGTTAAATAGCTGCTATGAGAAAAGCACTACGATCAGTGTGTTGTATAAAAAAATACGTGTTCAGATAACCAAGACAATCAAAAATACTTTTATATCAGGAGACAGAGAAGAAAACTTTCAGATAGGTACTTTGAAGTGTTCAGCAGTACAGAGGACATCTTTTATTTATTGAGAGAGAGAGATATTTTGCTGCATCACAATGAAGCTCACAATGTAAAATAAAAACCTTTGATATAATAATTATATATATATATATAATATCAATATTTGTTAATGTAAAAATGGTTGCAGGTAGTTTAGTGAATTTACCACACTGTTCCTTACCAACTCATCAGAAAATATGTTCCTGGGAGTTAGCACTGTACATTTCATTTTCTGCAGAGCACATCAGATTGCAGTTTCCTGTCTCTGCGGGCAAGAGGACTTGGGTTGTGGCCGCTCTCATACCTTCTCCCCTACCTCATCCTGCCAGAGAGGTTTGTGTCTCCTTGCTGGAAACTCAGGGCAATGTCTCTGAGGCCTTGCTCGCTGTAATCTCTCCATCTCTCCTTGGTTAGCATGGGCAGAGAATGACATGAAGTAGTTCCCAGCCCACATGTAACAGGCACATGCTTAAATCAGCACATGATTTAAATGGCACATTTTGGAAGAGTCTCTGGAGTCTCTGTTACAGCTTTGGAGCCTACATCTCTATTTCATCATCTGTTTCTTCAGTGAGAGCACAGATGCCATGAGGCTGATGCATCATATGTGAGTGTATTTGAAATGCTGTAGAACACCCTGCCACCACCATCTTGGTGTTCTTGACAGAAACCTCAGGTTTTTCATGCAAATCTTGGAGCCCTTGGTGTAAAACTCATACTAAAAAGAAATAGCATCATGTTCAGTAAAGATGTTATGCTCAGTCTCCTAAAAGGATGAGGTTCATCAAGAAGATTCCTATACCTTTTTTAGTTAGATTCCCTCCCTCATTCCCCTTGGTAGTAGTGGTCAGTTGAGTAGATTCATATAATTTCGAATTCTAAATAGACTGTTGCCGTCACCTGATCTCTGGTGGACTGTTGGAAGATATGGCCTAGGTGTCATCACATTTGGGCCCTAATCCAATTCTTCATGTCACAAAAATGAAAGTTAAATACCATAAAGTTTATTAAACTAGTCAATAACAAGTTTAGCAGACATAATCCTCTTTTTTTGCAAGTTTTAACAAGCATGTTTTCCTGCACAAATTCAGGAACAAGCATCTGACTCCCACTGGTTTCAAAGCCATGGGAATTAAGCAGGTGCTTAAAGTTAATGAGGTACTTAATTGCTTTGTAGAACCAAGATGGACTGTTCCATTGCAGGTAGGTTGAGAAATTGTCACTGATTTCCTTTTGGAGTAAGGAGATTCTTAAGGATCAAAATCTCAGTTGCAGTCCATCTTTTAATCATTTATACATAATTTGATGGTAAAAAATTGTAATGTGCTGTTGCAATCTGGGTGGATTCAGTTACAGCAGCATTAGAACCATTAAAGCTTGATCAAAAGATTTTATAAATTTTCTAAATAGTATGACTGAAACCATGGAGGGCTGAATAATCCCTCAGCATTTTATACCCCCACTGTTTTTAGCAAAGTGCAGTCCACACCAAATGATACAGACCCAAAAGGTCTACAGCAGTGAGGTGAATGGATTGTGAGAACAGACTTTGATCTTGAGAGAGGGTGCATATTGTGTCGGGGGAGTGGACCGGGGGAGAGAGAAGAACACTGATGGCTAGAAACATGAGTATATTTTTATTGGAAGGAGGCATTTTTATCACAGAAAATAACTTTACATCTGGAAATAATACATTGTATTTTCTCTTGTAATTGCATCGGTGAAAATCCAGGTTATTTCTGAGTACCCTGTGGCATCCGGAGTCCTACACTGGCTGGCTGTTTTCATTCTGGGAGAGAGGAAATTCGAACAACCTTGCCAGCTACTGTGCTAGAGCCATTACCTTCTGAGAGAAAGCAGGGAACTGTTTATTTCCGTCAGAAAACAATGTGGCTGTAGTTGTGGTTGGTCACTCTGTAAACAGCGTACCACTGAGACATAGTCTGAAAATTCACCTTGAGTCAACAATATAGCATTTATATTCTAGATCTTACCCTAATGGAAATCATTTACTATACACATATGCTCTTTAATTAGCATGGGCAACATCTGCTACATTTTCCCCATCTTTAAAGCACAGAGTGATATTTTACTCTTGTCTGTTAACGTTTGTTATGGCAGCAAAGAATCCACTTCAAGAGGAAAGGCAGTTTTTCCATTTGTGTCTCAGAGTAACTTTAAACCGTTTATGGTATTTCTATTTAGAATAATTCCGGAGGTGTGTCTATTTATCTTCTGCATTAAAATTCAAGAAAAAGGTTTAGCTTTTGGCTTGCCTTCGGGGCTAAGCTCTGCAGCAGACATGCTTCTCTGAGATAATTTGTTTTCTAATTGCCATTCGTTTGCTGAAATACAATTAAAGTTATTGCTCTAATATTAACATCAACATCTTGATTGCCTTATCAGAATATGAATATGTATTTTTCTTACTCTGCTTAGAGACATCTTTCACTAACTTTCTCTGAACATGTAGCTCTTAATTAAAGGGAATTTTTAATTCATCTGTAAGAGCGCTTTTCCAGCAACTGTTGCCATTCTGTTGGAGGGTCGGAGCGTACTTTTGTGTCCAGGCTGACATCACACGCGGTCATTACACCGGGGTAGTTGGTAACCTTGAATACCTGCTCCTTTGAGTCTGCTCATACAAATCATTTGATCTTTGTGTAATTGCCAAAATTAAGTTTGAAAGTGGGCAAATCTAAGTCAAACGCAGCTTTCATTAAGAACTGGGGGAAAGCACTGCCCAGCCAGTTTATCAAAAATCAGCTAAATGAGAAGGGGAGCTCAGATGCAAGACGAGAAAGATATTATTTAATTTAATTTAAAATAATGAGGGAGTGCTACTAAGCAGCACCACTTTGTGCACCTCTTCTTCTATTTGCGGTTTAGAGAAATATTTCTTTGCTATAGCAGAACAGAATTACCAAAAGAAAATGAGCACAGTTTTATTTTTAAAATGGTCTTTATAAACTTCCCTACTTTGGCTTTCTTTTTAACACTACTTTACAAAGATGTTTAATGAACAGGATTCTTTCAGTCAGTAAAGCAGGAGAATGTTCCAAAATAGTTACATAAATGAACAGGCCGCTTGGGATGGCAAAACATAGAGATACATTGAAGAAGCAGTCCCATTTGGTGATGAAATTGTTCTTTTTACTCTAAGAGATCCTTTAAAAATCTTTTTTTCTCATTTAGTAATTTTCCTTTTATGATAGTGTATCTATTTCCCATACCTCATTAGTTTCTGAGCACATATGAATATCCCACTGAGTTACATTGAAAATTATTTTTTTTGAATATGATAGAAATGCAAAATTGAATCCTAGTTTTAAAAAAATAATAATGAAATTGACATTTATGCTCTAGTGAGTTACTCTCTAAAATGAATTCAGTGTATAATAATCAGCAAAACTTAATTTGTAATTTATATCATGTAGGGGGTAATTGTTCCATGTTACAGAACTTTGTATTTTAAAACTGAAATAGTGGCCTTTATTGACCTTTCACCAGACCTCGGGTAGCAGGGATCAAATGTGTGTTTGTTTTCTCTGGGGGAAAGCATTTTTACATATTATTACCGGTTTCTGAAAACCGAGAGCTTTGCTTTCCAGTTCTTTTGTTATTGTAAGTAAAATTCTTGGTTGTTTTGCATTGCCTCTTTTATGTCACAGTGGAGGAGCACCTGGTATTTTAGCCCTGATCATTCCAGTTTTCTTCTGTCTTTGAAGACTATTGCTATGAACTATCTGGTAGCCTTTATCTGGACAGTCATTTGTGTCAGAACTGAAGCTAATGATGTGGTCATGGTTGCACAATGCATAATAAATGCAAATGTGAGAAGCCTGCCATGGGTTGGGGGCTGAGGGGGGATCTGAAACTGTCTGAGGAAAGGAAAAAAATTTTAAAGAAAGAGATTGCTGGAGTTTATTTTAATAAATATGTGTCTGCAAAGGAGGACACACAGTTGACTAGGACCAGCTATTTGTTTTTCCCCAGAGAAGAAATTACATGTTGATTTCAAACCTACCTGTAGATTTGAATTTCGTTTCCTCCTGCCTTTTATACCTTCATGAGACATTCATTCAGACCAGACACCAGGATCACCCTGCAGATCAGTGTACAGAAATCCTTAATCTGTCTCTTAAATACACTAACACACTTTAATATGGTGCTTTATTCCATGAATAGGTAATCATCAGGATTAATACCAGTTCAATCACTGTACTTTTTGGTGAAGGGTGGCTTCAAGTGACAGAGAAGAATCAACCTAGAGATAAAACCATGATGTTTAAAAGATGTGCTTCCAGACCACACATTAATAGTGTGGGCTGGATTTGGTTTTCCAAGCTCTAAATATTGAGATTTAAGTTTAGTAATATTAACCTGTCATGGTAGTCTTCAGCTGTGCTTTTATAAAAAGAAGTCCATTTAGCAGTAGTTGTTGGCTTTAAAAGAAACGATGCTGATAGTCCTTGGAGAGGTTTTTCAATTTAAAAAATATGCTAGAAATATGCTGCTGTGATGAAATTCTTAGGATCACTACATCTCCTTATTAGTGTAGCAGTCATGGAAGTTTTTAATATGAGTTCCACTATGATAACATGTATAATATTCACTGAGTTTACACAGAAGTAACTACAAGCCTTGTAGAGCATACAAGCTCTTTCATGTTTCAGCAGTGTTTCCTATTGCTATGTTGTCTCATGTTTGGAATTGCCTAAAGTGCCTTTTTAGTGCATAGATGCTGCATAAAAAACAAGTTGCTTCATTGATTTCTATGAGCAGTTCCAAGGTCAAATGTTATTCAGCTGTAAAAATTATCTTAAATTTTTTTTTACTAAGGGAAACCATCTGAGTATTGAAAGACAAGATAATAATCCATTTACAGAATACGAAAGACTGCATTTTGTTTGTTCAGCACATTGTAACAACGGGGATGTTTCCATTGTTTCTCAGCTTTTATTTACAGCACTGCAAATCTTAGGGTGATCACTAGTTGTGAAAAACATATAGTTAGAACCAGAGGACTGGAGAAATGTAGATCTAGGTATATCATAAGTATATGCGGAGTGATTAGACTTGGGAAAAGGGAAGAAAGTTTAAGATTTCTTGAAAATTGCCTAAAACAAGAAACAAAATCGACCAAAAAAAAAAAGCCAATAAAAGTAATGTGTGACTAGAAGATTATTTTGAAAGTTGTTTTTTAGAGTGTTGGATATGTATGTGGGGGAGAGAGAGTAAACTCAACTCCTTTGATTCTACCTATAGATAACTGATGTTTTTCAACAGATCCTCTTTTTCAGGGGGTTGCCTGAGCTGTTGCATTTTTATCTTTGAAATTATTTTTCAAAACAGCTTTTGTATTTTGCTTGGGAGGAAAAAGAATATAAATTTATTTTGTAAAAAACATTTTAGCAAAACGCCATTTTTGTTGGATTTTTTTAGTCTTGGTTATCTATCAGAATTTTTTTTCTAGGAAAATTCAGTCATTTTTGCAAATAAAGCTGTGATCCTCCATGTGTATGAGTTCAGGCAGTAAAACCTTAGGCAGAGCGTGCTGCCTCTTGAATCCAAGCGCTAATAGCCTGTAAGCATGTTATATTAACATGTAAGAAAAGAGTAAGTTAAGTTCTCCTACTTCATAGCTGGGAGCCATAAGAAGACTGTTCAGTTCAGAGAGTGAGAGTGCAAAACCCTCCCAGGCAGATCAGCAGGGGGTAGAGAAAGCTCCTCAAAGTCTAACAAGTATTTGCCTGTAGTGTACTATCCACTGTTTCCAAAGTCATGAATGATACCTTGCTTTCAACAGGAAAAAACTCTTGTCCGGGTTCCTACCATTGCCTTCCCTTCTCTCATTAAATCCCAGTCATCATCAGAAGATTATGGTAATTTAGAGTGCAATCATGGGAGATCTTGCTACGTTTGAGGTGTCCCAATGCTGTACTTGGTGTAGTTGGGTTCTAGCAGAGTCCAGCTGATACAAACTTAAACATAAATCTCTTCTGCCTCCCCTGTGTCCAAAGCCCTGGTCAACACCAGGTGATTGATTGAATTAAATATCTCGGAATCAGCTGCTCACAATCCCAATTCCTTGTGAAAACTGGAATACCTCAAATACGAACACTCCCACTTCCATCCCATATTTCATTTAGGCAGTTATTTGGCTCGATTTGCCAAAGAACTTTGATAGCAGTTGCTGATATTCTGTGCACACACAGTAATCTCCATCTTTGAGATAATGCATTGAGATAACCATTTTCATGTGAGCAATTACTTGCTCACCTGGTGGTTGTAAAAATGTTTCCAAACAAATTGTAACAGATTCCCTTCTATTGCACAAGTATTTCTCATGGGACTGCACAGATAACACAGATGTGTGAGGAAAACTGGCATTCTTTTATAATGTAGTAAAATAAATTGTGTTTTTATAGGGTGGCCTTAATGTACAGTAACACAAAATTCTTTAGAGAGGCATCAACAGTAAACTCAAGTTAAAAGGAGATTTTTACAGACGAGTTGCAAAGAGATTGTTGAGTTTTCAGAGAACGATGAGGTGTGTGACTGAACTACCAATAAAAGTTAGGACAAATGAAAGAGTAACTGATAATTATCAAGCATCTTTGCTAAACTGAATGATTTTCATGCCCTTATTTCTGTGATTAAGATTTTATCCATTAGCGTACAATTTGTCAGCCTAGACAGACCTAATAGAATAATAGTTACTACAGCTGTGTATGCTCAGTAAGATGTGGAGAATGGATCGTATCATTTATCTAGTTCCTTCTTGACAACAGCTTAACATTTATTACAGTGGTGTGCACTGCAATATTTCTGTCTGACATTAAAACTATGACTTCCATAATTTTATCATAATTGTCCTTAACTCTTTCTCTGAGAACCGATCAGCAGTACCCAATCAGAGCAGGAGTGAGGTGTCACGGAATTGTCAGAGTTGGAAGGGACCTCTACAGATCATCCAGTTCAACTCCCCTGCTGAAGCAGATTGCCCAGAGCACATCACTCAGGACTGCATCCAGGCGGGTCCTGAAGGTCTCCAGAGGAGGGGACTCCACACCCTCCCTGAGTAGCCTGTTCCTAGGTAGGGAGACAGAACTTCTATTATCTTATCTGATTACTGGCAATAGTAAACTATTACTTTTTTCCTGTGACTTTATTGTGTTTACATCCTTTGAGCTACAACAAATTGTGATTTGCAGTCTCTAAGACAGATAGACAAATAAATAGGCAGTCTGTGCACTCCTGTCCTCAGTGTTTCCTATTAGGTTGCTTTAAGCAGTTGTGTACTCCTGTCAGTGTGCTGGTTGAATGGCATTGTAACAGCCTGAAAACTGGAATTTGAAATAACATCGTCTAGTATCTGTGTTCCCTGTTGCTGTTGCATTGTCGCTCTGCCTGTATATAATTTGAGCCTTTTATGCATAGAAAAGCCTCAGTAATTACAAAGTAAAGTTATTTACAGAATTCTGGAGTAATGAAGAGCTTAAGTAGGCTTTTAATATAGCTGTGTTATCTGCTACATTACGTGCAATGTTTCACCTTAACCAGAGGAAGACGTTCTCAAGCAGTCTGTGTACTGAAAAGCTGATCAGTAATTTTTCTCATACTGCCAACCCAAAAGAATATTGATATAATTTCAAAAAGGGAGTATTTTGTGGGCTTCAGAGGAAACTTGGAAATTCCATTTAGTCACATATTTTTCTTACCTGCTTTTAATGCTTCTGTGGTGACATTAGAGCTCTGGAGTTCCCTATTGGTCTACAAGGTAATTATACTCATTATCAATGCCATTATCAGGGGCTGTTCTTATTATTCATACCATTTTCTCAATTCAGGGAGGAGTTGTATGCCACAGTAAGGAACAGGTAAGACATTCCCAAGTAGGCAATACCGAATTTGAAACAGACTTCTAGGAGAGCAAATGTGATTTCTTAGTTGCTTACAAGTCCCAAAATAGGAAAACCAGTCTGAAAACTCAATGGAGTTTTCTTAAGGCTAAGATAAACATGTTATCCACATACGCTTGTGGGCAGTGGCCTCAGTGCAGTGGGGAAAAGGGAGCGTTGAGGGCTCAGATGGAGACAGGTGTGGTGGCTTCTTCTGACCATGCTCTTGCTGGTCTCAGAAGATGGCTGTTGATGGAGGTATATAATCTGGTGCATTTCTGTTGGGGGGAAGTCCAGAGTTTGGAGCTACAGATGATGGTTTCCATCTTTCTGCCGTGGTTTTTGCTACTGGCAAGTTTTGCACAGCCACGTATCCTGTGTGGATTCCAGCCAGGAATCGGAATTAACACAACCCAAATTTTCCTGTAATTCCTTTGCAGCCGACCAGTTCTGGGCAACAGTAACTGCATTTCAGCATCAAGTGTAGATTCACATTTGGATTACTCTTGTTTCTTCACAGACCTTCTAGGGTTGGGTTGCTTCTTCTTTTTCCTTTTTTGAAAGCTTTGCAAGTAGTTTAAGCTTTTAAATGAAGAGCTGTCCTTCATAACTTTCAGTTAATATCTTTACTATTATTGTTTGAAGAAAGGAATGTTTTTACAGCTAAATCAATATGCCAGTAAGATCAGAACATAGTGAGGACTCTAATGGCTGCAAAGATTTGGAAGTGGTTTTAATGAACGCTCAGCAGGCAAGAAAATGCGCTTTTATGTTCACTCCAAACAAAAATATACAAGCTGAGGAGAAAAAAGACAGGCTGTAGCCAACCTTATTAAATGAGAAGTGGCTGTGAAATTATTTATTTCATCTAAACTAAATAAGGCCAATTATTGGCTCTCCATATGAAACACCAGAGAAGTTTTCAGTGTGCTTATGAAACAAGGACCTAGTTTGATAAAGAATTACATAGAGCCAGCTTACAATTAAGTCACGCTTTAAAAGAAAGCTATTATTTTCCTCATAGGTAGCTTAATTGCAAGCCATGCCCATCTTAGGAACTGAGACCCCGTTCGATTTATGGTTTAGTATACATATTTCTATAATGCTATATAAGATATGTTATTTATAATATAATTTAAGACTATATTAATGATCCTGTATTATATTTATTGATATTTACCCAAGTGAAGAACATTAGCAAGTGTCTTTACACTGAAAGCACCTTTACTCCAGCTTTCATAGTGAATCAGGTCTCCTGGGTTCAGGAGGAGCAGCAGAAAACGTCCACTGTATTCCCAGGAGTACATTGCTTGCTCTGTGAAGACTCCAAAAGAATGGAAAAATATCACTGTGACACTTCTTCTGAAATCCACTTCTGGAATTTCATTTTTTTCTTTCTAGTCCGCTTTCTATGAACCCTCTGAGAGGCTGAGAGTCTGGCAGGAATAGATGTATGCGGAATGTGCCGCCTTACGTTTAACTTTCTGTGAAATCCCAGGTGCTTTAAATGATTTAGTTGGCCTCACGCCCAGGAGGAAATGAGATGGAGTCTATGATGGAGTGGAGTCTGTGGTGGTGGGCAGGTGATGTGGAAAGGGGGCACGAGG
This sequence comes from Pedionomus torquatus, assembly GCA_013398155.1. Lineage (NCBI taxonomy): Eukaryota > Metazoa > Chordata > Aves > Charadriiformes > Pedionomidae > Pedionomus > Pedionomus torquatus. The sequence goes on along the minus strand of VZRU01016787.1, from coordinate 1,100,032 downwards.
GTGGCCGAGTAAGAGAAAGGAGTGTGCGGTACTTCAGGCAGAAGTTCAAGCCCTGTAATTTGAAAGGCGATTTCAAGTCCCTGTTCTGCTGTACACTGTGTGTGAACTTCGACAAATCACTTAGTCCCCGTGTGCTTCAGCTCTCTTTCTGTAAAATGGATATAATAGCATTTACCTACCCCTGGGGTTACTGTGAGGACAGCTTCATTAAAAGGTGTGAGCAACTCACAAACTATTACAATAGATGCACATGAGAACAGCAGCACAAAGCTGGGGTCACCTCTGGACTCTGCAAAACAACCACAGAGTGGTTCAGGTGTGCTTGTGTTTGGTTCTTTCCCCTAGTAAGAATCAGGAAACTTTTGAACAAGAATAAACACGTGAATATGGGAAAATAGTTCTTAAACTGTAGTCAGAAAAATAATTTCCAGAAAGCCTAAACAAATAGTGTGACATCTGTTTCTTTAGTTATTGATGGATTCTGCGATCAGGCTCCTGTCTGCCTTCCAACAGCTTCCAAAACTTTATCCCTTTCTGGGTATTTTCAGAAGTTAGATAAAAACTGGCTAGTTGTCATTCTGGAAGAAGGTATACCTTTCAACATGAAGCTTGTTTATGGCATAACTATAAAGCAAATAATATGGAACTTGTACTGTTAAAATGCTGCTAACAAAGTGCTAAAATTACTTTTTACTAGCAATAGCCTTTCCATACCTCCATTAACTATAGCAGAAGAATGATTTCAAAGTGCTGTTATTTTAAGTGGCAGAGACCGGGACTGTGTGTTTAACAGTGGAGCAATGTTCATTGCTTTCAGTATTATTGCCTGTAAGCGGGCAGGCACCAAGACTTGCTGCTTGTGGTCTGGTATAAACACATTAACTAACTAATCTATGCTTCTCACTAACAATTATTTTATTTACAGCGATCTTTATAATATCCACCTGTCACTTCCTTAAGCATGACTATCTCTGAGGTTGTCTGTAGCAGCCTGACTGCAAACATCTAACCTATAATATTAATTATCTTGAAATATTACTATGCTGTTGCTGAAGCCAGACACAGAGCTCCTTGTAGAGCAAAAAGGAAAAATGTAACCCTCATCTTTCTTTCTGTCCATAATCTGAGGAATGTGGGGTAAGAGAAAAGGATTAAGTGCTACTTTCTCCTCTAAAAGAAGTCTAGTATTTTTAGAGTTGCTTTAACTGCCCAGTTTGATAAAAAAATATTTTAACTGGGTAGGAAAATCAAATTGATAGCTAGAAAAAGAATCTGGAGCTTGGAGAGAGGTGTGTTCAAAGTCGCTTTTCTCTTCTAGCCTTTCTGTAGGAAGCTGGACAAAACACTAAAAGGGCTAAATTCACCCGGATCTTCCCTTACCAGCTTAGGTCTCAGGCAAAATATATCAGGAAGAGGAATAGATGGCTCATTCTAAAATAAGACTTATGTCTAGCACTATAGGAGTTAAAGCATTCAGCTGACATAGGAAAAAACCCTCTTCTCTGCTTCAGTAGATTGGACTCTCTCATCTTCCATCCCTTATGCTCACCTTAGGAGAAATTCTTCTGGTTTCTCTTTATTGAAGCTGCTCTACTGTATATTCCTAATCAAATACTAATGCATGGGTAAGGAGGGGAGGGTGCATTTCCTAAGTCGCTGCTCATACAAAGGCGAGAACTGAACCTGTTGATAACTGCTCTTTTCTTCTATCTTTTTCCCCCCTAAACAAACAGTTAACAATCTGGAAACACTTCCAAAAGTCTAATTTTGATAGGGACCAAAGACATGAAAAAGCTGTGAAACACTGCTTTTTACCCCACAATAAAAGATGTAATTTCAAAATAGGTTCTCCTGTTTCCCTGTGTCTCTTAGTGGCTCCTTGTGTCAGATACACAACCCGATCTGATTATATTGAATACTACTAATGTTAGCTGTCAGCTGCTTTATACCTTCTGAGTGCACTGAGCTTGGTGACAGGATAAAAAGATTTTCCTATAATGGCAAAAGAGAGAATTGCAATCATTTGGAAGCTGCAGACTGTTCCTTCAGCAAAAGACAGGATGCTCAGTTTAATTGGTTGTGCTTCACTAGAAAAAATAGTGCACTCATTAAAACATCAAAACTCTGAGTTCCAAGATATCTGCTTCTTTTTTGAATTACAGCATGTGTGGAATATGAGATTTGATAATATTTCTCCCTGATTATACTTTTGTAACCACCATTTATAATTTGCAGACAATCTGTGGGGGACGGGGAAGCTCTGGGTATTATTGATTTACACTGTTGAGATCAATGTTATAAGCATATTCGCATTTGTAAAATAGATGGAATAGCTTTATTCTTCTCCCTGAAGTCCTAAATCAATGTGAAGCTTATTTTCTTCTTTGCTTCCTTTTTTGCTCTTTATTACAAAAATTGAAAAACTCAAAATAAAATATGAAGATTTACATATAGCCTATCCTGCCACTGCTCGAGCTGTGCTGTGAGTAACGAACACCATACAGGTATTTCATTTCAGCAATATATTTATAATCACATCCTCTGTAGGCCAATATTCCAGAGTGCTGGATGACAAATCATAAAATATTAGAAAGATAATGACTGCAGTGGGGGAGGGAGGATTATTTAGAGAAGCAAAGACTTCATTTTGTTTTCCAAAGCATTCAGTTGGGCAGTAAATTAAATATCAGCTGCAGGTTTCGTGTGGCAGTTGCAGTAGCCTCCAGTGCCCTCCCGCACCGCAGAGGGTGAACACAAGTGCTTATGTAGCATGGACACAAGCCAAGGAGCCATCGCTGTAATAAGCAGATAGAGCTTTTTCACCATTAGTGCTTCCTTTTCAAAATACAACCATTTGAATACTATGGGTATCTTCAGTTTGCTCTCCTTTAGATTTTATTAGATTTTATTTGTTAAAGTTTGTTCAGCTTTAACAAAGAGCTTTGTCTTCCAAGGGCCCCACTGAGGCAACTGTGCAGGAACAGATATTTCCACCCAAGCTGCCTTTGGATAGTCATGTTTTTAGCACATTCTGCTGATGAATGCTGTTCCCATGTTAGATTTGTTGGCTTCAAGTACCTTTCCTTCTAATAGGTTTTTGAGCTTTAATTGAAAGGTCTGCTGTGTAATTCCAGGTCTGGTTTCATGGTGGAGCATTCTTGCAGTTGTCTTGACTTGCTGTGTCCTCACTGCTTTTTCTGCTTCTTATGATTTAGTTCCTCACATTTGAGGGACACTGAATGGTATTTATTTATGTTTAGAGAATGAAGTTTAGGAACCAGTTTAGGTTTAGGAACCAGTGAGATGGCTTATCTGCCCAGATTTTGGGGTTTTTTCTCTGTCACCCTTTCCTCTTCCCTTTTTCCGTGCTTTCTATGGTGCAACTAGATACAAAATTCATCTGACCATGTCATGTTAATCTGATTACAAAATAATTGTGTAAGAAAGACTGGCAATAATCACAAATACACGCGTGCACCTGGCTACATATCTCTACAGCTCTTTGGTCTCTTAACAGGCAGCGATTTGGAGAGATTGTCAAATCATTCTTCTCTCTCCTTTGTATTGAGGTACCATTGAAGAGTCCAAAATTTCATGAGATTCTTTTTCCTCTGTACGGTAAGAAGTTCATTTCGAAGTTAGCAATGAATAACAGATGCTTAAGTAATTCTTTTAATACTGTGTCATTGAAATTCATCTTCTGTGTTGTGCCTTCATTCAGCTTTGTGTAATCACCCTCCCTTGAATTGTCTTCTTGCCTTGTACATCCTCAAAAATAGTGTCATCTCAGCAAATTTTCTTCCCCCTTCTGTTGATCTTACTTACCAGCTGTTCTGAGTTCTATTTATGATTATTATGGTTTGGGAACTTTTAATTGCTCAACTTGAAATCTTAAATACACCAAGGAACTTGCAAAGATCCTCCATAGTGGGGTGCATTGAACCAAACTCTCTTTTAGAATATAGATGTTGGGTTCCTTGTAATTATTTCCTAAAGTAGTTTCATCTGTGCACCTCTCGGAGAGGCTTACCTGACCGACCAGCATTTTATTGGGAATTCTGGGACAGCTCTCAGCTCACTCTAAAGCCGTGTCAATCTTCAAGTACTTTTATTTCTTGATCCTCTTTTATATGAAACTGATTCCCCTTGATACCTATCTGGCATTTTAGATATAGTTTTATTTTCTTTTGGTGTCATACCCTGGCAAAAAATATTTTATGTTTTATGTCTCTTTTCCTCAGCATAGGACTCCAATCAGCCCTTAAAACCTTTTTTCTTTTCTTATGCATATTATAAAAACCCAATCTCCTACAATTTCAGCCTATCCCTTTTTCTCTTATCATTGTTACAGTCTTTTTAACTTCATTTACTCCTATGCACCGCTGTGTGTGAGTGTTTTCGCTCCTTAACCTTTGATTACTTTCTGCAGTTAGATGGTTTATTATGGTATTTCCTGCTGGATGTCATGCTAACCACTGCCCTCTGGGATGTAGCGTTAATATCCAGAACAATATTTCTTCGGTATCTACATTCTTCATTTCTTTATCCCATTTCCTTTTAGCGAACACTTAGATGTTATTTCTAAAGTTCCAGTTCAGTGTCCTCACCTAGAAGACTAGCAGTTTTACAATAAAAAATTGAAATAATTAGGCTATTTTTGAACTAGGAACTTCATCATATCTGGTTTTCTACCAAATTCCATCAATTCTCTTGTAGTTTTTCTTTTTTATTACACTGTGTGCTAATTCTGCTTATAATACTATGCCATACTTTTGTGATTCCTTCCTCTTCAGAATGTGTATCAAATGGACTGAAAACTGTGATCGCTAGCTGTACTATCACATCTGTGTTTGGATTTGATTAACATTTGGTCAAATGTCTCTTTCAAATCATTGGTTCTTCCTGCCAAATTTTTTCTTCATTCCCTTTAATTCTGTGTTACAGTTGTATCTCCTCAATGCACATAATGCTAGACATTACCTGGTGTACATTTTAAATATAAACCTTCTCCTTTGCATTTTACATTATTCTCTTTTAACATTTTAAGATCTATATGTTGCTCTGCTATCTTAAAAAACCATTGCACTGGTGTCTTTAGTCACGGTGCAAAAGCAACACTCTATCAGGTACATTTTTGGCTGAATCACAATAATAAAATTTCTTAAGGCCAGTATCTTGGAAACTTATTGATGCAATTCTAAGTATCCTTCAACTTATGCACGTGCATTCAGTGCCTGGTTAAATGTCCTGTCATGTAGGGCTGAAATCATGAGTGTTAACTATGGTTTTGGTTTGGTAACTTAAAACTTTCAAATGAGGATGTTCAGATTAAACTGGGCTATGTAAGAAATGATTCATCAGCTCTGACTGCCGAACCTTCGCTTACAGCCTTTGATTAACGTGGATTAAAAAATCTAGGAAGGAAAAAAAAAAGTAACAAATGGTAAATCTGTATGTGTGTTAACATGGTGAATTTGTATGTGTGTTAACAGAGAGTCCTTCGTGGCAGTGAAGCAATCTGGAAGTTCAGATCTTCTACAACAAGCACCTTATTCTGCATTTAGTAAGGGACTGGCTGATATCTCTTCTCTTATACTGTTGTCGATCTAGTATGGTTTTGCCACAACTTTAAGAAACAATCAGGCCACGAGGAAAAGCAACATTTGCAGAGTTTCAAGAGCTTATATAGGGTGTAGGTATATATCTGCATGTTCTGCACACTGACCCTGGGGAACCGGGGATTTACTCAACCTCTTGCCTTAAGTGAAGCTTTTCAAACTCAGCAGGTTACCCTGTGACTTATATTTCATTATTATAAAGTCTGTTCAGGACATTACAAATTCTGAAATGGAACCTCTTTATTTAAAAAACGCTCTGTGGGAAAGTAATAGGGAATAACACGTTGTGAGAAAGGAAAATAAAGGCAAATTTAAATTTGCCATCCTTATTAAAAGCGGGTTGTGAAATAGTCTAGAAAAGAATTATCATTAAAAATAAAATATCCTTGAAAAGTAAAATGATGTTAATAGGCTGGTGATAAAAAGAAAATACTACCTGCATTTTGTGTTTAGGTGAAATGGTGTCCCGTTAAGAGCATGAGCAAAGCATGCATCCATTTTGAATCCTCAAAGTTAGTAAATATTTTAGCAGTATAATATTCCTACTGACTTAGAACATCAAAATTTACCTTTTATACATTAACTACTCTGAATTTCATTGACAAATTGATGTTACTTTTCAATGCAGCCATAGTTACAGGAATTGTTATTCAAAAAGTCAATATTGGCAAGCTATGAGAGTCGGTTACTAGGTAAAACCAACCTTTAAATACAGGGAAAAACCACCTTCCTTGTTTCTTAGAAGACTTTGATGCTTTGGAGTAATTGCTATTGGAACACAAGCATTTTAAGGGGTGATAATTACTACTGCATACAAAAGCCATCTTCCCATGCCCTGCATCTTGTAACAGACTGCAAGAAAGCGTCACCAGCATTTAACTGATACTTGCAAAGGAAACAATATGGGCTATTTTCTCAGGGAATAATCTTTTTCAGATGATCACTCATGTAAAGTTGAATTACATCATGATCCACCATTTTGTCCTGGACTGAGCCCATCTTTATATCTTCGTGAAAGGTCTAAGGCAGCGATAGAACGAGTCTTGTAAATTTTAATAGAGTCAACCCAAAGGGCTTTTTGGTCTTTGCTTTTTTTCTTTGGATTTTTTTTTTTTTCCCCCTTAGGATCCCTTGGATGGTAATCACTCTTGTGAAACTTGTCTTATACCAAAAAGGCTTGATTTTTACAGCTTTTAATTCCAAGCTTGTTCACAGCATGCTTGCTGTGTAGACTTTACTTTCATGGTGACATCGTGTCATAAGCGCATACAATTACCAAGAGCTACCAGTTTCAGATGATGATCTGGGTTTAGCAGTTGAGAGGCAGCTTCTTAAACTGCCAGCATGTTTGTCCTCAAGACAGTCTTTGCTTGCACAAGTCCTCAGAGCCACAGAAGACTCATGAAGAGTCAAAGCTGTGATCTTGTTCTGTTTTCTTCACTTAGCTGCTTTAGGCGAGTTGTGTTTCAAATGAGATGTGCATTGGAGAGATTTCCACACAGATGCCCCCTTTATCAGAAGGAGCAGAAGCCACCTATGGGTGCTGCCTTCAACTGAATTGTGCTCAGAAGCAACAGCTGCTTTGGCTTTTGTATGAGCCATCAAACAGCCATCTAGGTCATTAGCTCATGGCAGTGGGCTCTACCCCCTCCCCATCCCTTTTGCTCATTACCAGGGAAGGAGGATCTGGTTAATCAAAGGAGAAATAAGCAGTCAGACTGCAGCCAACCCAGAGTGATTGCTTCTCTTTGTTACTTACAGCACCGGGAATCCCTGCTTGTCCTGCCTACTTTCTCCTTTTATTTGAATAGGGCTGCTGCAAGCATCAGGGTGCAAAAAGGTGGGTGAGAAAAAGGAAAATGGAGATTGCAACAGAGAAAGAGAAGGTTAAGAAATGAAAGATAATAGGGAGCCAGGTGTTCGTGATGTAGGAGGGGAAGTTGAAGGCATCTGTTGGCCTTGCATGGAAGGTAGCACAAGGCCGGAGGATTCTTTTGGCTTGCTGCTGTAAACAGAAAGAAAGAGCAGCCCCAGTGATGTGAAATACCAGGGATTCAAGTGTTGTTGCTATAGTAATGTGCTGGAGGAAGCAACCTGATATGCATATTTGAGATTTGCTGTAGGATACAATCTATCAATGTTGACCCATGAAACAAACAAACCAGCTGAAAATCCAGTCTTGCCTAAAGTTGTGAATCTCCACGGACCTATTGATTGTTGTGTGACTGTGCATCGCTCACAAGCTGAGGAGAGGTAAGAAAGGAGGGACAGACACGAGCCTTGGGGAAACTCACTCCTCTGCTGTTTGGAGCTCCAGTAACAGACCTTGTTTCTATCTTGTTTCTCTTGTCACCTTCTCCCATGTGCATTCTCAGTGCTGCCAGGCTGTTACTCTCCCGCCCCTAACCCTCTCATTCACCAAGTAGTTTGTACCTTTCACTAGCAGTGATGTCCCTCTTTGCTACACACTCTTACCACACCTTTGATCCTAATCAGCTCCTCCATTTTTCACAGTCTTTCTCACATTTTCTAAATTTCCTTTTTCCAACTGATTGTCTCCCTCTTTCTCCTCCAACTAATCATTTTTTCCTTCACTGTGAAGAAGACATTGCCAAAATGTCACCTCTAATCTTGTTTCCCATTTCTAGCATGTAATTTATTAATCCTCTCTTTCCCTTTTTTCCCTTCTATTGAGCAGCCTACATGCTAATAGAGCTCTAGTTTTATTTTCAGATTGTCAAATAAATAATTTCACAAGTCTTAAGAGAAGGAGAAAAATAAAAAACGAGCTTTGAAATAATGATCACCCCTGTCTTTCCACCGAGGCATTTGCTTTTAGATCTATACAAATCACTTTATTCAAGGATGATATAGCTGTCCCGTATCAGTTAAATTAATTATTGGATAGCGCATTTAAGGAGCTAAGGTGAAAAGCCAGCTTTTGTCTGATTGATAAAGGACCACTATGTAAACCCTTCATATTACTATAACTCTGCTCTCTTAAAAAGTATTTCTCCCCCCACCCTTTAAATCTGTATTGTAGCTGGGTGGGGTCTGCTCAGAGTCAGTCACTTGTGCTCTTTCCACCCATGGAGTGATTGGGGAAGCACTGCCCACAGACTGAAACAGCTTCACTGGTACCCGCGATGTGGTGCTGGGGTCAGTGCAGAGAAGAGAAAGGGATACAGGGGAAAGCTTCCTTACATACAACCCCACATACACATGGTCTTAGAATGATGCCTCGTTGGTCTTGTGTGTGAGAGACAAAAATGCCCAGCTGGTACATCCCAGCCGGCCACGATCTGAGCCATGGGCCTCACTGCCTAAATACTGCAGATAGCAAGTAAAAATTCTCAAAACCAGTCAGTTTTTTAAGGGCTAGATGAAAACCTAAAGGATTTATATTCTCAGTGGTGAATGCAGCTTTTAGTTTACAATTTTGTGGCTGAAATGCCAAGGTCTTTCTTGGTAAGAAAAGAATGGTACAGGTCAGGCTCTATGTCGCTCTTAGGATTTTCAAGTGATAGTGCCAGTTCACGCCCAAGTCTGGTGGCTTAGAGATGTCATACCTTTCTCATTCCAGTGGGCTGGAAGTCCAGGAGCCCGCCTTAGAACTGGAGTTTGTACTAAACAGCAGGTCACTTGGGAATTAAGTACAAATTATTAAAGTCTTTCTGCCTTCCTCAAGTAATTTGTTTTTTCGTCCCACGTGTGGGTGGAGATGCAGTGTGAAATTTTTCAGACTGAACAGATTCTAAAGTAATCCCTCCAGGAGTTTGACAGATCACATGGAGCTGGGAAATGGCTGCTCATCGCACACATATGACGTATTTAAATATGAGCAATCAGAAATTCATGGACACTGCTGTAAATGTGCTGCTTTGGGGAACAACAGTAAGGGAATGCTGCTACTTAAAGGAAACATAAGTGTTCTCCAGTGCCAGAAAAGTAAAAATCAACAAACATCACAACCTGGTAAATCTATCTGCTGCATTACAGACACGTACAAATAATGAAGAGCTTAAATGCTCACTACCTGTATCTGTTACCTCCTTCCAAATATGACAGTTTTCTCTGCCAGTGTTTGTCAAGCTACCCTGACTTGCATTCATATTCCATATGGATATGTATTTTTTCTTTGTTTTCCTTTGACATTAATGCTCTGGCAGAGCTTTCTAAGTAGTAAAGCAAGGAAATTAACTTACATTTGCTGGCTTGCTAAAGTAAATTAGCTACACTTTTGACTTTCTGTGGTTTCACTCTGAATGGGAGAAGCAATAAAAATGAAATAAGGCTAATCACTGTTGTTCTATGGTTTTCTCTGTGGTATGTTAAGAGGAGAAGAACCCATAACAAAAACCCATGAGTTCGTATCTGCTTAAAACAGGTCTCTAATTAGCTTCTATAATCGATCTCCCTGCTCTGGCAGGTGAACCAGGTAATTATCTTGTTTATACTGTAGGTGAGTCACAAAATGCTAGATAGCTTTCTCTGTATCTTTAAAAGATAATGCATTGTAACAAATGTTCCCAATATGAATGAACCACTGTCATAACCCATACCATCTGTTTCACACGCGGCGGTGTGAGATCTCCTTTTATTCTTTGTTACAAAGAGCTCCAGACATCAAAGAACTGTCCCTTTGACCACTCTCTGAATCAAAGGATTTTACCTAGACAAATCTGTACTTTCCATTACGGTTTCAGCGCTGCAGAATATGTGGTGTTTCCTGGTATGAAGAGGAGGAATCCAGTCACAGGTGCTTTTTTTAAGGGCCAAATCTTATCACCCTTCACTTCCCATGGGCCTTTTGAGTAGCACAGAAACTCCAAACTCAGCAGTTAATTAGGGGTTAGTTACTTAGGGCCTGAGGCTTTGCAGACGGACTGTGCTGCACTGTACAATGGACATCTTTTATTTAGTAGGATGTGTCTATCTCTTACTTTCCAGAAGGTGGTGACATGTTGGCTAAATGCATGCTTAGGATTAAGTTGATGTATACAGAGCGCTTAGTGTGTTTAACTGCTTATAGAAAAAAAACCCTAAATCTGATACAGTATTGAGTCTTCTTTTATTCTCATGTTGTTCAGTCTGTGCTTTATTTACGTAATACAGCTAGTTCTCTTTCTTGCAGGTCATCTCATAGTAAGCACTACAAAGAAATAATCCCTTTTGACAACCTTTAAAGGGTCACAGCCGTATTTGAAGCCTATGACCAGTAGCCCTAATAATGGTGTATTTGCAAAGAGGGGACACACAGTGCAGTTCTTCCTGGTATAATGTGGAAGTGTTTCATCTCTTTTGTACTAGAGAAGAGGCTTCTTGCTTGTGCTGAATGGCTGAAATACGAGATTACGTGTTTTCCATAATCATTAAAACAATAGTGTACCAGCCTCTTCCCCAGCTAAAAATAATCCTGTTGTGAGCATGCCCCTTTTCCTCGTCTCCTTGATAACTGAATTCAAAATTTCCATAAATAATGTCTTTTTTTTT